>WAAB01008997.1:9179-45732 GCA_013389865.1 Piaya cayana | reverse complement strand
CCTGCCTTTTGTAAACCCATGTTGGCTGGGCCTGATCACCCGGTTCTCTTGCAAGTGCCTCATGATAGCACTCAAGATCACCTGCTCCATTGGCCTCTTTATACCTCTTTTTCTTGTTTGTTTTTGGTTTTTTTTTTTTCATTGTACATCAATCCTAATTAGATGTAAATGGCCTTGTTAAAATAATTTTAATCCTCACTAAGCGGAATCTATTTGTGTGGATAGCTGCTTTAAGTTGGAAACAGGACTCAAGCATAAAGATTTGGTGTATTTATCTCTTCAAAATCTGCCTACAAATTTTTGTTCCTTCCACTCTTACAGTTACACAAGAGCTCTTAAAATACTGATAAGCAGATCAGAAACCCTAGCCTCTGTTTCAATGACTTTTCATTTCTTATACTTTGTTTTTTCCAATGCTCTTTCTCCCACACTATATTTGTGAGAACGGTAAAACTGAATATTTATATTCAACTGATAAAACAAACTACTTTCCCAGGATGTCTTGCAATCACAATCCATCTTCATGTTCTATATTTCTATCCAGAAGGTCATTTTGTCCTATGAGTCTGCAAATGACTACCACTGACCCAAGTACTGAAGATGATTTTGCTTCAAATATAACAAAAAACCCTAAACAAACAAAGGAACCAAACATTCCCTCATCCACACAAAACAAACCCGGTGAGAATTTCTGGTGGCGGAGGCAATAGAGCAATTTCAGCACTAATCATGACACAGCACTCAAGATAATTCTGGACATAACTGGTACTTTGAATTGTCTACTAGTCTCAAGATTTATGACACCCGATGGTTTTAAATCCAGACCTCACTGAAAAATTGCTTTCATAATCATGTTTTTTTGTTGTTGTGAAACTTCCTAAGTTCTCCCAGCTACAGTGCAGTTGTAACAGAAACCATTAAAAAGTAAAGAATTAAAATTTTTATTAAGAAGTTGCCACAAAGATCTCTCTGCACAGGCGGCCACGTAACATCACCCACCATGTGTCTAGGAGGCCAGTGAAGAAAACTGTTGGGCACATACTTAGGGGAATCCATTGCATTTAGAAATTCTGTGACACACTGTTCACACCAAAGAGGACCAAACAGGTGTGAGGCAAGATGTGGGCAGCATCCTTTCCACCTATATTTTCGACAGTAGGCAGGTTTCAGTTTTGATTAGCCTTTGAACAAGCAACAGGTTTTCAGCACTAAAGGGTCTCTATATCATTGCTGTTTAGTCCTTCTGGAAATGAACCTACCTACCCATTAATGCATTCCTAACACTTAAAGATGAAGACTGCAAGAAACACTACAAAATCTTATGCTCGATGACATCAAATGTTCCACTGCCTAAGCTAGGAACAAGCCTTTTCCCTTGATCACAGCTAAGCATACATACTGGGCACATGCTTCCCTGCTTCCTCAGACCCACCAGAAACATGTGAAGGCTGGAGATAAATGAGCACTCTGTGCTGGAGGCATAAAGTCCTTTTTCTTAGGTTGCTGGCCAGTGCACTCTGCTTATATAGTCGCATTTATGGCTCTAAGAAACGTTTCCCTCCCAGATCCTGTGACACTGGAGGACACATAGAGCAACAGACAGCACTGCCAGTGGGAGGACCAACACATTGTCCTCTCCTGGAAATTTGCCTTTAATTCGCTGTTCTGTTTTCCCTGTGTTCTGAAATAATGCCCGAAAAGGCCAAATAATGACTACACAGATGCCCTTTGTGCCACATACACGATTAGCCATGAGCATTGTCTTCTTCTTCATAGACCCAGTGCAAGGCACTGGAATTTGAATCACCTCGGGCAAGGGGAGGGTACCATGTAGGCGCAATGCAGGAAGCAGACCACTCATTTTAGCCATACTGCTCACTTGGAGCTTAAGGTAACTTCTAATTTTTGCTTGGCTAAAAAGCTGAAACCACGTAAAGCCATCAAGTTTTACGTGTTTCCATCCACAAAGAATAAACTGACCTAGATTCTCTCATTCTTAGATTCCCTCACGGTTCTGGCCAGGTTTTCAGAGGGTTGCTAACCTTGGCTAAGTTAAAGGTTTATAATGAAACACTAAAAACCAAGTACGTTTGAGCTGGTTTGGATTTTATTATGAATGTTTTGGATGGCTGTAATGATAGACTCAATTCAGACATTCTGGGTACTTTTCATCCAAAAAATTGCTGCTTGGAAAAAAAATCTCAGGTTTACAATAAATTAAAATCAATCATTATTTTGGGCCTGATTCTCCACTGCACTATTCCAGCACAGCATCTGGATTAAGACTAGGTTCCTGCAATTGCAGTGAGTGTACCTTCATTTTATATCCTCTTATTCACAACTACAATGTGGAAAAAAACCACAAACATTTATGGAAACATTTACTTGCAGCTTCAGAAGAATCAAAAGTATAAGGTGACAGATATAAAGGTGATGAGTAAAGAAATAAAATGCAAAGAGAAAAGTCAGGCAAAAATAACGCCAGAAATTCAAAAGATAACAGAATTAGTGAAACAGAAGTCTACAGTGTAAAAGATACAATATTCAAGCTCATAAGATGACTCACCACTTTGAGGTATGCAGGAAGAGAGGCCATTAAGGTAAGGCTTAAGGCAATGACTTCTCTTTTAACCAAGAGCTTCATATTCAAAGACTTTAAGCAATGATATACCTCAACTGCCAATCCACAGCTCTGGGAGAAGTTGAAAGAAACTTATCTGAGGTACTGGTAATACAAAGCAGCATTTTTAATGTGCTGTTAAAGCAGAAAAGGTCAGGCTCTGAGTGCTCAGAGTAACTAGACATTGAGAGTATGAAGGCAAATAAATCATTGTGAAGACACTGTGCCACAGCCTAAGTAACAAAACAAGTATTTTTAACACCTTAAGTTTTTTCGTACTTTGCTTGATAGGCTTTCGGGTTCTGTCAGCATGTAATGTAGACTGATTTTTGCCCTTCAGTCAGAACAGTGATTTCAGGCAAGGATGCAGTAGGACACAGAGAGGAAGAAAGTTAAAAAAAAATGGATGGACGATACTGACAAAACATACATGGGAGTTCTGATATCAGACCATCCATATGCTACCTTCAAAGCCTTTTAATGCTTACTTTGTTCTTTCTAAAGCAAATTTCTTTCTCCTAAAGAAAAATCTAATACTGGGCTTCCACATTCAAGTCCCTCAAAAATGAAGTTGCAAGAAGTAGTTCCATAGCAGGAACAAAACATTCTATACTCTGCTAGCACTGTGCATAGGCTAACAATAGACAAAGCATTCAGAGATGCCTGTTTTCACTTACAACATGGGACAGAGTAATTCTTAGTTCATTTTGTCTGTACTTTATTGAAATAGTTATGGAAGGAGGAAGAAAAAGCATGCGTCGAACTTTGCCCATATCCAAACAAAACAAACAGCAGCAGGGTTTTGTTTTCACTTAAGTTTCATTATACTTCATATACAGAGAATTAGTGCAACTTAAAACTGTTTTGTATTTAAACCCATGTGTACGACAAGAGTAGCCAACATGCTCATTTGTGAGTGGAAAAGTCTTATTCCTGCCATTATATCCTACTGTAATGTGTTTTTGTATGTTCTGGGAATCTTCTTCCTTAAAAAAAAAAGTAGTCCTTAACAAATTAGCAGGCTTGAACCAAAAGTGCAGTCAAGAAATCTGAACTTTAGGGGGTTTGCAACTGGCTTTACGATTCTATAGCTAATGTTCCTTTACTACAATAACTGAACATGGTTAACAGTAGCAAGAGAACACCAGTCACACAATGTCAGTCTGAAACAGAACAAGCAAAACAACCGTGATAAGTCTTTTGTAACACTGAAAATCTATGAGACACTCCAGGAGCAAGCTATGTTTTGTAAAAGGTTANTTAAGATGCATTAGTACTTCTATAAAGTACTTTAGATTTAATCCAGTTTTGCAACCGAGTCAAGTCCTCTTAAGTTCTGTTATGGCCCACTGCAGGCAATTGAGGTATAAAACCTTAATGGCAATCAGCAAGGGAAAATAAGTTCAGCAAAATGCACCAACTTTAGGTATCTCAGATGAAAACAACTTCCGATCAAAACATGACTAGTGTGCTGCGTAATGCATTTGTAAAAGCCTGGAAGTTATGTAGAAAGCATACACCCAGGAAGAGGGATTAACTTTGAAAGCACTGCCTTGGGAATTCAAGGTGTCCAGTCATTTACAGGTGATATTCAGCACATCAAATAAGGAATCTTAGAAGGAATTAGCATTACATGAAAGAGCTAATTTAACGCACGTTAAACTTCAGACCATTCATAATAAAAATGTTTTACTATGTTTTACTTCTTTGTTACCTGCTTTAGTTGCATGTTTATCCCAGTCTTACATCATCCAGAGGAAGATGCTAAGAAGCAAGGTGAATGAAAGGGTAATTAGGTTTCCAGTTAGCAGAGGGAATGACAGGATTTCTTACTGCAGTGGAAAAGACAGGAGAATTCTCCTGAGTCAGCCTTCTATACTCTGCCTATTAACAATTACTCAAGATCTTTTAAGAAGAAATCAGTGAAGAAGCCTTTGTAAAGCAACCATGACCTTGAGTAATCTGACTTAGCAAGGAATCAGAGGGCAGTTTACAAGTTTAACTTCAAATTCCTCCATGGTATTTGTGCCATAAATTAATTCTTGAGTCACCCAACAAATATTAGATGTCTGTTCCCAAAGTTTTCATGCCAGTTTCCAAGCAAGCACAATATTCCTCAATCTGTCTCCGCACTCTGGCCACCATTCCACCAGATGTCAGACAGGAGAGAATGTAACCAACAAACATGATACACATGGAATACTAGTCATTACCCTCTGGTTGTAACAAAAGTTGTGAGCCTGTAACCTAAAGGCTAAAGGCTCCATGTTTCAATACACCTATTGTACCTGCTTAATGCCTGATTGATTAGCTTAAAAAACAAAAACAAACCAACAGCACCAATATGGGGAGGAACTTCTACAGGCAGAGTAACTATGAAATTTCCACCAAATATGATTCAAAATAATGCCTTCCTCCCCTAGCTAAGAAAATCTTGGGAGAATAACTTAAACTAGAAAATTACACAACCCTCCCTACCCCCGGACTCCAGAGGGTTTGGGAGACAAAAGACGCCTTCCTGTTGTGAAGCAACAGATCTGGCGAAGTGGATGCATATCAGAACAGAAATGAAAGGGCAATGTATTAAGACAGAAGAATCAATCAAAAAAGGAATTGAAAATTACTGGGACTTTCACAGTTCATTTCAGAAAAGGGAATAAACTTCTGAGGACTGAAAAACAAGAAAAATCAAAATTACAAAGGGTCTTATAGGACTATTTGGAAGAATGCTGTTGAAAAAAAAAATTACTTAAGCCCTGACACAAAGTAAAATATTCAAAACAAGAACAAACCCATCAGTTTCAAGATACTAATAATCCCTTAGGAGAAGGCAAACTCCAACTAAAGAAACATGCAGGTGATGTTCTACAGATGACCGCATATACCATTACAGTCTACAAACATTTGGAAAAAGCAATTTGGTCTCATTTGTTCCACTTCATTTAATCTCTAAACAGAGAAATTTATCTTCTCTAGCCAAGACTAATGAAGAAAGACTATCTTCAACCTAATAGGTCAAATATAAACAGATTTAAATTTAAACCATTTCCAGTACATTGGAAATGATCCTACCCACGTGATTGTTCACACTCACCTTCCTCATCTGGAAGCCCAGACCTGACTCCCATGTTTCCTACCCTGAATTTTGTTCCTACCCAAAGCAATTACTGTTTAACTGAGCATATGCAATCAAATTACCTGGCAGATTTAACAACACTCAGTGGTATCACTGTGACTGAAAAATAAGTTGATAGTTGTGTGTTACTTGGAGAGCCTCAGACAGCAAGATTCTCCTTCTTGGGAACTGAATGATGAGTTTGATATTAACAGTGTTTTCAGCCCTACTTCTGCTGCTCCCTCACCACTTGATTCTTTTCTATAATTCTGCAGTTGTATCAAGGGTTGAGTGAAAGCTGTTTCACTTGAAGATCCTCCAAATGTTTCTGTTTAAAAGGTGTTTCTTCCCTCATATCACCTTCACTCATTTCCTTCTGTAACTATGCAACAGTAGCATATTGTTAGGATAGGAGCTAGAATTCAAGTTTTGTAGAAATACCTAGAAAACACCTACCTCAACACACTAAAAATCCCAAACCTGACAAACCCACTCCCACTCAGTTCCACTTATCACTGAATATTGTTTGGGAGACACGTATTTGATGTCATGTATGAGGGATCCTTACCGATAAGAAACTTAATAATGCTTAAGTTTGTAATGTTAAAAAATTGATAGACCATGCCTGCAAGGAGTAAGGGTAGTTTATGAAATACTCAGAGAGCAAAGCCATTCCACTTCAGCATTAAAACAGTACTTTTAATCCAGCCCCTCATATACTTATACTGCTTGAGAGCTTCTTGATGGGATGAAAAACTATTAACTTTGATTATTACCTGTAGTAGACATTTCTATAGAAGTACACTGCTACCATGTACACACAACATTACTTTGAGAACCTGACCTATTAGGAAAAAATGCTTCAAACTGCAAAGAAAGACTTCAGAGACCTGTGCCTCTTGGAGCAGGAACACACGAAAGGTATTTGTCTTCATGGTTCTAAAAGCTATGGAAGCGCAGAAGGAAGCTGCAAAGACAACAGTTTTTTCTGCAGAATCCTGGTCACATTTGAGCAGCCACTGACAACTCTTTCAATCTGTGATATGGGTATGGGCATCTGTACAGCTTACAGAAGCACCAAAACAGATCATGTCTGAGCTTTACTGCGCAGGGCTGCACCTCCTGAGCACCACAGAGCATGGCAGCCTGGTTCTGCTGCAGCTGCACATCTGCAGCATTGCTGAAAAACCGCTGAGTGACCAATGAACACAACACACCTCTGCTAAGGCATTTAGTGGTGCTTATTTTACTGCAAGATGCTCTTGCTGCCCAGGATACTGGGTAGTTTCAGCATACTATTTAGTCAGTGGATTATTTTTCTTCTTCACACTAGGATAAAAATATTCCTCTTCAAAGAAATTTTCCTGAAAACTGGGATTTGCCTTATTTGAGGAGAGATTGGATTTGGGTGCTTGTCTCTCATGTCTCAGACAAATACCCTTAGTAACTGAACTTCTGGCCATATCAAAACCAGATGGTGCCTCTGCTTCCCCAGACATATGTATTCCTAGTAAAAAGCTTTGATTCCAACAAGTCAGCATTTTCCAAAGGAAAAAAAAATCCTCTTATCAGAAACATTCTCAATGTCAATAGACAGAATAGTGCCTTTGACATCCATCTCTGAAACATTAGGCTACTTAAGTGCTTTATCTTCCCTTATTATATTTCAAATGATTAAAGGGAATTTAAAAACAAGTGTCTGCTCCAGAAACACACAGACACACTCTCTGAATCAAGATGCTCGGCTTTATCTGTGGCCATGCCTTTGAGTTAAGCCCAAGAATCAAGTACCATAACTTTGCATTCAAATCTTGTATTGTTAATCCCATCCAGAAGGTAAGAGGCATTTCAGTGTCAACCATCTGCTCTCTCCCATCTCCAGTTCAACAGTGTATTACTGACAAGTCTTACTGATTAATTTGATAGCATAGACAATTTTAAACATATACAACGTACGTGCATGTAGATCTCATTTTAAATATACATACACATATACAAATAGTTTAAAAAAAATTCCTTGAAAAACTGGGAGGAAGGGAAATTAAAATACACGATGTTTTTTAAAGGGCATGGAATCAAGCAGTGTGAAATTGCTTTATTCAGAAGCCTTTGAATTCATTAGCTCAGTCAATGTGTGTCATGATATACATGGAGAGGGCAATGGAAACGGTGCTTGCAAGCAGCTTAGCTCACTGCCTGCTATAAACAGGTGATCTGTGGCAATCACTTGACTTCCATAAAGGTGCTAATTGACAGAGAAGTTTTCTTGCTCAGAATATAGGAAAAGAATGAATTGATAGTGAAATTTAAAAAAGCTCCACACCTTTGCAGCACTATGAGAAGACTTGAGCCAAGCTTAAACACCAACTCAAACTTGCCAGAGAGCTCTTTAAGCACACTGGAGACCTTCAAATTTAGAAGCAGATGCATTATGCACTTTGTGAAGCATGAGAGAAGGCTGACCAATCCCTGCAGACCTCACCAACAGTGCCCAAAATGCTGCAAAAGGAGTTAAGCATGAAAGGATCAGTTTTAGATCTAGCCCTTTCTCTTCTCCTTGGTGGCTCTCTTAAAGACAAACTTTCCCACACTTCCCTAGCACTACCTAAAGTTTGTATTCTTCACCACAAACACATTTTATTTCATTGTTTTCTCCATCCTACCTGCTGACAGCTGCCACTTAAAATATACTAAGTCAATAAACTCATTTACTGTACACTTAGCTAACAGAAGCTAGTAAGCTCTTTGTACTGCTCATAAAGAGATATAACCATATTTCTGCACTCACAGGAAAACACAGATTCTGTAATAAGTCTCCCAACTGCTTCTGTGTCCTTAACTGTCACTTTATGATCCAGGAGACTTAACCACCAGGCTTCTATTGTAAGTTATGCTAACAGCATAACATGCTGCTACTGAACAGAAGAACCCTTTTCCTCCCTCACATACCAGATTTCTAATTAAGAATAGATTAATCCATCTCATGCTTTGCTTAAAATATGCATTTAACAGGCAACAGTCACAAGAACATTTTTAACTGACTTAATAAATACACCAGAGTTTCTTTCCATCATTTCTCTTTACTGCATCCTGCAAGCAAGCCCCACGTGTAGCAACGAATCATGACTTCATTAGCAATTCATAGTATCAAGTATCTTACTGGCTTTAGCCTTTTAAAGAGCTTAACAAGTTTGCATATATAATGGAGTTTGTGAGAGATGCTGTTTCCATGGAGCAAACAAAGTTATTCCTCATCTGAGAACTGCTCAGTGCTGTTAATTAATGTTTCCTTGCCTTTGTGGGTCATCTCACATCCATTTCTATTCATTCACACAATGAGATAAGTAGATGCAATGGTACTGAATGGCAAGGAAGGTAAGGGGTTGTCTGCAGCCATAAGAGGTGGGGAAAAGATGCTGTGAGGGTCTAGGAATGGAAAGAGCACATCTGGCACCACTAGCAGAAAGATGTTGCAGTGACAAACTACATGTAGCTTTTCTACAGAAGTGCTCACACTGGTGCAAATTCTAGCCACATAAAATGCACTCTTCTATGGCTATCTAAGATCAAATAGTCATGAAATAAAGTAGATGACGAAACTGCATGCAAAGTCAGAGGTGACTCCGCACAGGGAATGCAACACTGGAACTGCTGCACCCACACAATCATGAGATATGGCAGGCTAGGAGTTAAGAGTGTTTTGGGTTTATTTTAATTTGGGTTGTAGGGGTTTATTTTTTGAGAAACAATTGACTGAAGTTGCAGAAGAGAAGTGGGATCTTGTAACAGACTTCGAGAAAGATTAGAGGGAAAGAACAATAGCTTAGGGAGAACAGAAGAACTGTATTGTCTGATGCGCTGCCAAGCTTGCCTTAAATAACAAAAGTGTTCTGAAAGAATTTGTTAATATGGCAACAGGTTTCTCCTGGACTGATGAAAGATAAGGCTATGTAAAGCATTGCTAATCTATTTGAGCACCAATTTCTGCTACTCAAGTTAAAGCTTATATACCTATATGTGCCAGCAAGCCTGAAGAAGTACTTGATGTGCAGTAAGTTCAGCCAACCAATTTTCAATTTTTTTCAAAGGACCAATTCTTTCTAAAATCACAGATGATTACCTGTAGCAGTTTCAGCCTCCCAAACCAAAACCATGTAGCTAACTAGAGAAATCAAGATATAACTTTTTAAGATCACATACTTTTTTCCAGAAAAGCTACTATCTTGTTCTGATCTCACTAAAACAAATTAAACAATTAAAAACATTCCTTTACTGAAAGTTTCCATACATACCTATCACTCCTGATTCAGATATTTATGTTATTTTATAACACCTCTTCTTAGTGCAGTAAATATACATAGTCTCTGGTCCAGAGAATTATCCTCTTACTTTAGCCAAGACACAATGAAGAGAGACGAGGAAGAGTGACCAGGAGTACCACAATGAACCTATACGATTATGAAATGGTGTAAGGTGCTTCAATAGACACATGGGAAGACTGGCAAAGAATTTGTAGAAGGATACTGCTTTATATGACATATTGCGATGAACACAGACAGTTTGGGTATGCCATAGATGAGAAATGGGTAATTTACCTAGCTAGATTAGGATGATTCGACTTTAAGGATCAAAAGAAAGGCAAAATCCTATATTGAGTACAGCTCTGCAGCTAAATCAGAGTCATTCAAAGCCACATAAGTTTCCATTAACTGTCAAGAAAATTGATTAAATACAACCTCAGAACAGCGCCTAAGTAAGGATTTTTACATGCATTTTTTTCCCATGATCTTCAACATATGTTTATAAAAATGAGACTCTTTTGCTCCCTTCCTGTAACACAGGTTTCTGATTACATTTGCCTTCCCTTTCTCTCTACAGCAGAACTTCTAATGCAAAAAGTAATGAAAAAAGAATCCTGCAATTACAGAGTGTTACACACTTAAAGCAGCAACTCCCTCCTCTCTTATGAGCATCCCAGGACAGCTTGTACTTATCTTGATCACCAGTGTACACATGCAGCTCAAATCAAGGCGCTGACGGACTTGGCAGCATTTACCTTCACAGACTTACAACTCCCAGAATGTTGTTGCTTTCCGACCTGAATTATAACACAAAAGAAGCAACCAGAAATGCCTAGTTTTGTTGCATTCAAGGGTCACAAATGTGAAAATGCACAAGCTTGTATGCTTAAGGTGGAAGTGGAACTAGTCACTTATCAGAACTTCATTGAGGCTCATGTCCCATAAACTAATTTTTGAGAAATGAGGATTTTCTCCTTCTAGGCCAAGTTTCATGTCAGGACTGGAGACAAGAGGGATGTTTGTGTTCACTCCCCTGTATTCAGTTCCTTTCAAGTGCAAGGAAATACAAAACAACCTAGTACCTACTTCCAAAAAAATCCAGAGATGGTGGGAAACCACTTAAAAATAACAAACCTGGACCCCAAATGAAAACAACACTTCTTGATTAAGACTAAAATGATAGAGATTTCAATGTCTGTTACCTGCACATAAAAGGCTGGGTAATTTTAAACAGAGCTAGGAAAGGAATATTGCAGGATGAAAAGATGCATAAGCCAAAACGCTATCCTAAAATGACCCTCTATGAAAAGAGAGAAAGTGCTTTAGGGCAGAAATTTGTATATGTGAATTCTGGCTGGAACTACTGTTGTGTGTTGCTGCAGCATGCAGACACTTGGGGATTGGCTGTTACAAATAAAATGATTAGTTAGCCCACAACATATCAAACATTAGAGGTCTCTGACATAAGTAGAGGTTTTGCTCATGATAGCACTGCCAAATGACAACACAGTTTTTGTTCAACTGCTTGCTTCACTTTCTCAGTATAGAACAACTGCCTGCATGGCTAGCACAAACTGTACACTGATACATATGTTTTTATATCCATACAGAAAACCAACAAGTTTTCAGTCATTAGTATTCAACTCCACGGCCTTTTATCATGAAATCATTTATTGAAACAGTCACTGTGTGAACAGAAGAAAGAAAGTGCTATGGTTTCTCACAACACAATACTACCCAATACAAATCTCTGGGTAAGAGATTTCCATAGCAATACTCAAAGCATGTTAAAAAGGAAGTTTCAAATCTAACAGCTCTTCAGGTTCATTGGTTTGGTTTGCATATAATTTTACAAGACATTAAATCTTAGTTTAAGTATGGTCTTTTTGTTTCCGTGTGGTCAACCTGTAGAGGATCAATTAAAAGTGCTCAAAGGTAAAAATGTCTGGAGTTAGTGTTAGCTTAAGGAGAACAAAATGCCACCCTGTACCTGTCCATGACTACATCCAAGTACAAATGAAAACAGATTAAGTTTTCCATTAAGACACAGAAGGCAGAAAGACGGGTGCCTGCTCTAGTCAGTTAAACCATGTTAAAACCCTACTGGCATAAAAGTACAACATGGGGAAACTGTCTCTTAGGGGCAGAAGATCAGAAGATCAGCATGTGTGTACAACATTTTCAGTCAAAAACTGCAAGCATGCTCCTGAAAACTACTATCAAAGGAACCTAAGGCCAGTTCAGCACTGCAACAGACAAGGTTCCTGAAGTCCACATCCAAACTGAAAGAACTAGGCAGGACAAAATTTTAACATCTCACCTTTGTAAGTTCTAACAGAGATGAAACTGTTTGCTGCAATCAGTATAAAATAAAATAATCCAAGCAACTATTCCAAAGAAATACAAGAAAGCTGGAGAGGGACTATTAATAAAGGCTTGTGGTGATAGAATGAGGGGAAACGGGTATAAACTGGAGAAGGGCACATTTAGATTAGTCATTAGGAAGAATTTCTTCACCATGAGAGTGGTGAGGCACTGGAACAGGTTGTCAAGGTAAGTTGTGGCTGCCCCATCCCTGGAGATGTTCAAGGTCAGGTTGGATGGGGCCCTGGGTAACCTGATCCCAGGTTACGTCCCTGCCCATGACAGGGTGAGGTTGGAACTAGATGACCTTTAAGGTCCCTTCCAACCCAAACATTCTACTATTTTATGATTCTTTCCAGTTACACTGCTCTGACTAATCAGGAAAACACAAAACTCAAAATGAAACAAAAAACCCAGCAACAAAGCCCCTCCCATGAAACTCAGCTGTAGTAGATGGTCCTGCAGAATTATTAGAAAGTTTGCTTGTTTTAGAACAACCTTTTTCTTTTCCCCAAACAACAACGCAGCTCACTGTCACATCTGCATTTCAGAAGATGAGCTAACCTCTGCTAATGCACCTAACTTTGCTAACCTTGAAATGAAACAACACAGGCTGGAGCAGTAAAGGATCAGAAAATGAAAGTTAAAAGCAAAAATTTTGAGAACATGAAAGGAAATAGCAGGAAAGGAAGTTACTGTTGTTTGACAGTCACTTCACTGCTCTAAGACTGACTACGTTTGGTTTTTCTGGACTAGCATAAACACTTCCCTGGTCAGCTTGTTTGCGTGCCTGACAAGCTGTTTGGTAAAGAATTTTTCCTAATGCTCAATCTCAACCTCCCGTGGTGCAGCTTGAGGCCATTACCTCTTGTCCAATTGCTTGTTACTTGGGAGGACAGACTGACACTCACCTCACTACAATCTCCTTTCAGGTAGTTGTACAGTACAGTAAAGTCTTCCTTCAGACTCCTCCAGACTAACAATCCTATTTCGATTAGCCACACTCCATAAGACTTGTGCTCCAGACCTTTCACCAGCCTCCTTTTTCTTCTTTGCACATGCAAAGAATCCGTTTAGGAAGCAACTCTGAGCCTTGTAAGCATAATGCTCATTTACATAGCATTTTCTATTTATGTTAGAGATCTTGACAAAAGAAAAAAAATAACATGTTTCTAGCTTACTCGGAAATGCAAGGCCATTTGCAATATTCAGTATGTTTGATAACATTTAAGAGAAAAACAATTTAACCTTTATTTGCTAAATCTATCAAGTAATATTTTCTATCTGACAATTAAATATTCCTAATTTTTCTCACTCTAGAAGCAAAGTCGATTTCATATAAGAAATTATAGAATTATTTTTTCATTATTTATATGTGTGTGTGTATCTAGCTACTATATATATATATTGACAGAAACATAGATTTATGTTTTGCTAATACAAGCACTGGGTCAACACCAGACAATGCTACTGACAGCAGAATAAGACGTAGTAAGATTCCTAACTGGCAATGGAAGGAGACCTGACATAGGAAGGTAGTTTCTGTACTTGCTTCCTCCAACATGTGGATCAATAGTGAAGCTGCAATCCCACCTCCTGGAGATGACTCTAGAAGTTACCTTACCACAAATTACATCTCTCCACAGGTCGCACTACTCAAGTCTGCCATGTAGTCCCTTTGAACAAAGTGTGGGATGAGGGAAAATATGCTGTCTCACATCACGCAAAAAAGTGAGGTCCAGGCACTCTTTTCAGAGTTGTGCTAACCTACAGGAACTAGATTTGACAGTTGAGGTTTTTACCTGTCAGGAGTGGATTTGTGATGGGTGGCTACAGGCCAGAGGCCATATATTGAGCATCTCCAAGCACTGAGCAGCTTATGCTACGTGAAATAAAGGCACCTTAGCATAAGGCCTCACAGCTTTACACATATACACCACGAGTACAAAGGCTTATACAGGCTCAAAGTTTCTTTTACAACATTAAGCGATTGTTCTGCTGAATGCTTCTCTTGTTTCTCACTGGTAACTTTTCTTTGGTAGACCTTGAGTTTTAACTATGTAGTCTATCGAGCTAGAGTGCTCACATAGCTGTTTCTTATGGGAAAGTATAAGGTTCATGTAACTGATTGCTTGTTGCTAAAGGAGAATTGTCAAATCAGCTTGCTAAACAATAGCCTGTATTAATTGAGTAAGGTATAAGAATCTGTTATGGACTTCAATAAACTGGCTCACTAGAATCAAATTGATTCGCTGTGTGATGTCCCTTCCCTCCATCAGATTTGCCTAGAAGAGGCATCATATCCTAGTTTACATCAGCAGAACCTGCCTCCCAGAGAGGACTAACATGTACTATTTATTCTACTTTGGCAAGTTCTTAAGTATATTGATGTATGCTGCTCCTTATAAGGGTCTAAAGCCCCCTCAATCTGACAGGGGATGGCACATACACAAAAGTTCTGCTAGGATTTAATGATTCTAAAAACTGAACTGTAACACAGCCTGAATTTCACCCCAATTCTAGGCTACTCATATCATCAGCTCACAGTCAGAAATCTACCCTACCTGATTTTGCAGTTGTGTCATTAAATATCTTCTCTAGCAATCAGTAAAACAAAATTAAATAAAAATGCAGATGGAGAAGTCATTTCCAGCAGTTAAGCTCTTTGCTAGTACTCTCCTGCCCCTTGCTAAGCCAGTCTTCTATCTAGAGGAAAGACTTTTGTGATTTTTTTCCTGCTTTATTATTAGGCTGGAAACAATAGCCTTTTTGTTCTATGGCAAGAATTCAGGAGCCGAAGCTCTGTGCACAATTGTGTGATCATCGTGTGGCCTTGTGTCCCAACCTTTCTGTAACACAGCAGGCACAAATCTATCCACATGACTAGTGAGCAGATAAAGGACAGTCCAAGGGAAACAATGAACAAAATTGTCACTTCCAACAATGTAGAAGGCCACTTCAATATTCCCACAATCTCTTACCATTTTTTTAATGCAATTTCCTCCATCAAAGCACTGCTGTAAGTTTTGACTGCTTAAATGATTGTTCTGACCATGAATATTCTTACAAGAAACCAGTACACTGATCTAAAGCTGGAACATTTATTTGTAATAATAATAATAATAATAACAACTTTATGTCCTTGAACATGAAGGAGGGTCTGAGACATTGAAGAGTTTATTCCATAAGTAAGATTGGCAAAACCCAGATCCTGCCTTGCTAGCATCCCTGAGGGAGGTCCAGCTGACAAAGCGACAAGTAGTCCCTGTGGAGGACACCCAGTTAACAAAACTACTCTACAAGCCAGGGCAGAGGTACTATTCCAGAAATAAAGAGAGGTTTCCAGAAGTGGGTTTGGTTGGTTACAATGTAACTAGAGCCTTCTGGACGTGCAGCAGTTGAAGTCACTGTGCAGATTTTCAGCTGGGTTACAGCTGGCCCTGTTCTCTGTAGCATCAAAGGATTTCAGTTAGCTCCTTCACTCAACCATACCAGCAGATGTAATAACAATATGTTGTGCTTGCATTTTGTGTTTTCAGTGGGTCAAAGCAAGTAGGAAATTCTTGTGGTGTTCATTCATAAGAGCAAATGGTCACACTCTGAAAAAAAATAAAGGGAGAACTAGATGATGCACTCCAGTACACTGCAATTAATTGATCAGTTGTAGCAGCAGGGCTGCAAATTGCTGCTACAAGCCCTACTCATTCATTTTGCAAAAGCAAACTACACATTAAGCCCTCTTCACCACAATTATAAGCCTTTGCTGGAAAGTGCATCTGTTACTTCCAGATGAAGAGATGGTCTTCATCACTGTATAGCATGATCTGTTTTGTACATCATGACCAATCGTGCTAAACACTATATATTTCAGTCAGCAAAGCCATCTAGCTTAAAAATGGCGAGTGAGAAACGCAAATATACTATGAAATCAAGAGGCTCGCTTCAACTTACACTGCTTTAACTTGACAGTTCAGGTGCTTGTGATCCAAAGTAGTCTCTGACTCACATGCTGCAAAGAAAATTCATCCTAAATTCAGTGCAGTTCAAAGATAGATAACATTCAACCTTACTCCGACTGTCCTCCTTTGAACTCCATGCTGTATTATTGTATATGGGGGTGGGTGAGGGAGGGTGTCTCCTCTCCCCTTTAAAAGAAGAAGTTAAAAAGAAGGAGGAGTAACAGGCTAGTGTTTTCTTAACATCTCATTTACTTCCCATTGCAGTACTCCTGCCCTGTAAGATACTGGTGGGGAAATTACCTCTTGTATTGCTGATGTTTAGCTATTGAATTATATGTCATATCAAATATGCTACTGATCTGGTACAGAAAACCTGTACTGAAGTGTATTTAAAGAAGTCCTAACACACATCTGTTCTTAAAACAAAACACTGCCTCCAAGCACCGAGGTAAAATAGAAACAGTCTATATTTGGGTTAAACCACTAGATTGGCTTCAGATTATGAAAAAATTATAGACATTGGTCTGCTATGCACTTGCTCAAATAAATATAGACTTAACCTGCCTGACAAAACTAACTTAAACAATGGCAGGAAAAAATCCAAATATTGCTAAAGAAAAATTTTTTACATAGAGTGTATTTCAAGTTATTTTATTTTACTGCATAACAATGTTTTTTAGTATGTTTATAATAATAGATACTATGATTATATATCACTATGATAATTAGAGAAACTGTAAAATATTTAGTTTTCAAATGTAACACCCAGTTATTTTCTAGACAGTGTACAGATAAGGAAATCACAGCATTATGGCAGACATTTCCTATCACACCTTAGACATAAGCTGCAGGATGGACGTGAAAAAATACATGAAAGCATGTTAGTGCTGCAGGCAAAAGGATCAGTCCATTGAGAATTTCAGGTGAACAAAGTGTACAAAACCAACACAGCTCTTAAAATAGTCTAAAGTTATAATAGCATAAAATTATAAGTTAAAATTATTTTAGAGTATTTTGACAGAGATTAAAGGAAGCTTTGATCTACCAAAGTCATGGAAGCTAAAAAGAGATGCAAGACACTTAAAAGTCCCCAGGACTGAACATGCCCCAGGTGTTTAGACTGCACTGCTCACATGGAGTTGCCACAAGGAAAGTTACAACCACAAGACAGGATCTTTATGGAAGCTGGAGTAAGCATTAAGAGAACTGTATACTATGAAGGTTTAACTGCAGATTTTTCTCTCCCTCTCTCAGCTTTACCTTTCCCCTGTGAATTCAAACCTTTTGGGAGGAACACTCTCACTTGTATTCCATAGCACCACAGTAGAGACCCCAGTATGTTTGCACCTTTCTGATCCTGTGACAGTAAGTGCCACAGTAAGAAATGAGTGAGTGAAAGCATTACCTTAGGTAACTGAAAACTAACCTGGCAATGGTTAGTTGTTCCTTACACAGTACATTCCTTCCAGTGACATAGGACATAATTTGTTAACTAGAGCAGTTGTTATTGAGATCTTACTTATCTCACCAGAAACGAACTCAAAACATTAGAACATCCTTATTCACAAATACTATTAAAATGTCTATTTTTCTTAGACGACTTTCCAATGCACAAAGAGTAACTGGAGAACAAATAGCATCTTTGCAAACATAGGATATGGTTGGTGACCCAGGAAACACCTACAGTTTCCTCTGTTAGCCCGCTCTGAATTAATGTTGCTATTCAAATGTACAGAGACTTTAATTTTATAAAGTTCAGTTATAAGTAAGTACACTTGAATGCTATATGCAAAATAAAAGCAATTACAAATTCAAAGGGTTTATGACCAAATGCATATTGGTTCTTGGTCTACTGACTGTCTGCTGTCATAAAACTCGTGATGGTCACCAAATGAAAGGCTTTTTATTGCTAGATAATCCTACTACAATCGCAGAGTGCACAATATGCTGTAAACTAGAGTTCCTAGAGTTTGCACAAGCGACTTTTTACCAATAGGCTTCAAAACTCAGCAGCTCCCTCTTACGTTCAGATAACATTTTCTTGGTTCAGCTTTGCACGGGCACCATCTCACTCTAGTACGGTTGCACTAACTCCATGGTGAAGTTAATAAAATTCCTTTTCCTTAGAAGACACAATGATGATTAAGAAAGATTGGACCTCATGGCATGGTACACTACACATTGCTAAGATGTACTGTTCATAAATTCCATACAAATAGGCCTAGTGAATCTTTGTTTAACTTGTGGCAGAACAGCATGCTTTATTNCATTCTTTTTCTTCACCCCTTCACTCCCTACTAAATTTAAACTCTACCATACAAGTGTAGCCTGATCCTCAGCCCCAAAGTAACTAAGCACGTAGGCACAAGCTGGTGGAAACCACTGCAGACAGAGCTAAGGCACAGCACATCACAGTAAGATCTGCAGGTGAAGTGTTCAAAGCAAAACAGGGAAGAAAATACAACTAAGTATGTGTGTCAGAACCACTGCAGGCCAATGCAAAATTAGGCAAAACTCTCACGCTGCTTTTCTAGAGATCACAGAACAATTTGTGGTGGAAGGGACCTGTGAAAGTCATATACTCCAACCACTGTGCAGTGAGCAGAGACATCTTCAACCAGATCAGGCTGCTCAGAGCTCCACCCAACCTGACCCCGAATGTTTCCAGGGATGGGTCATCAATGGGTTAGGGCTGCCCAGAGAGGGCAACATGTTCCCATTATTTCACCACTCTTGTTGTAAAAGATGTCCTTGTTATATCTAGTCTAAATCTATCCTCTTTTAGTTTAAACCATTACCTCTTGTCTTGTCACTACAGGCCCTACTAAAAAGCCTGTCCCCATCAGATAGATATAGATGTACTTGTAGATGTAGAGATATACGTGACAGGAAACAGCAGAAGGCCACAAAAAATAAGCCTAAGCCTAAGGATGCCAGTTGGCAGTCATTCACCACACAGATGTCAGACATCCTCATTTCAAGTGAGTATTTAATGAAGTACAAATACACCATATAACTGTATAAGCTGACAATGGAAGCTGTAGTCCCCTTTGTACAAGGATTATTAAGTCAGTGCTGCCCAGTAAAGAAAAAAACCAGACATTTCTAAAAGTTTGATGACTTTCTGTATGCTACTGTACTGTCAAGTGTCATCTAGTGAAGAAAGCTAAGCAGGCTTCCTGATTTCACTAAAACTTCATGTTCTACGTACACAGATGATGTAAAGTTTTACCAAAAAACAGAAGTTAAAGGCTAAGAGAAGAAACAGATTAGCTAACTGAGGTATACTAAACATATGATCTTTCACTTCAGGGTCTTCTCTTCATCTGATCACCCCAAGATTACAAACAGTAGTTGTTTTGTTAGGCTATAGCTGCTAAAGATGTACTGCAAAATATTTGTAATGCTTGTGATGTTAGCCTGTGCTGATACCAATCACCCTCAAAATAGTATATAGTAATTCTGACAATTCATGACATATATTTAACTGTACTCTTAAGTTGCAAGGGTTTCTCCCAGGCTCATCACCCTGAAATTTAGTGGTCTGACTGTTCTGCATTGGATCCCTCACAGAACACCAGCTGTAGCACTTACCGCTGCAGCCTAACAGTCAAAGCAATAGTAGAGAATTGGCAGGCAAAAACAAAATTACAATTTTATGGGCTAGCATATACCCACAAAACCAGTGGTGGAACACAAGCCCAATCAATATAGGACTATAGGGACCCCTGTTTATGTAACGTGAAGCCAGAACACATTAAACTCTCGAGTTCTTTCCAGTGTTAGAGGTTTGCAGCATGCGTTGTACAGACCTTGGAATGGTATCTGATTTACTTTGCCAGCAAAAACATTACAGATGGAACTGTCAAGTCTTCTTGTTTAGTGGCGTCTACTTTTCTAACATGTGACTTTTTTAAATAACAATCGTCACTTGTCGGATAAATGCAATGTCTTTTCCAGCACCTGCAAAAAATGTTTTGAGGACAAAGAATAGACTTCAAGAACTGATACTTTAAAAACTTCCCTTCAAAAAGCCATTCTTGGCTGTTTTAAACCTTATGTATTTCACTATTATCATTCTGGCTTATTGTTGGTGTGTGGGACTGTATCAGTCAATTATTTGTAACATGTTTCACTACTAGTTGTTTTTTTTTCCACCATAAGCAAACCACGGGCACATGCTAGATAGAATCATAGAATCATAGAATCATCAGGTTGGAAGAGATCCACCGGATCATCGAGTCCAACCATTCCTATCAAACACTAAACCATGTCCCTCAGCACCTTGTCTACCCGTGCATTAAACACCTCCAGGGAAGGTGAATCAACCACCTCCCCAGGTAGCCTATTCCAATGCCCAATGACTCTTTCCGTGAAAAACCTCCTCCTAATGTCTAGCCTAAATCTCCCCTGGTGCAGCTTGAGGCCATTCCCTCTTGTCCTGTCCCCTGTCACTTGGGAGAAGAGGACAGCTCCCTCCTCTCTACAACCTCCCCTCAGGTAGTTGTAGAGGGCAATGAGGTCTCCTCTCAGCCTCCGCTTCTCCAAGCTAAACAACCCCAGCTCTCTCAGCCATTCCCCATAAGGCCTGTTCTCCAGTCTCTTCAACAGCTTCACTGCTCTTCTCTGGACTCGCTCCAGAGCCTCAACATCTTTCTTGTGGTGAGGAGCCCAGAACTGAACACAGGATTCAAGGAGTGGTCTCACCAGTGCCGAGTACAGAGGGAGAATAAACTCCCTGGACCTGCTGGTCATACCATTCAAGCCAGGATGCCATTGGCCTTCTTGGCCACCTGGGCACACTGCTGGCTCATGTTCAGCTGGCTGTCAACCAACACCCCCAGGTACCTCTCCTCCTGGCAGCTCTCCAGACAGACTTCTCCTAGTCTGTAGCTCTGCATAGGGTTCTTGTGCCCCAAGTGCAGGACCTGGCATTTAGCCATGTTAAACCTCATGCCACTAGACTCAGCCCAGTGGTCCAGCCTGTTTAGATCCCTTTGCAGAGCCTAAGATAGATAGAGCCAGAGATAAGATCATCCTAGAGATAAATTGAGTGTCTATATGGTGTTAAAATGGCTATGACGAGCTTAAGACTCCTGTCTTACAACTTTACTTCATAATTTATTTCCTCATATTACTCAGGATTCTGAGAAGACTTAACAGTATTCTCACTCATGTCAATGGCAGCACAAGGTGTATTCAAAAGGCAGCCTTTGAAGCAGGGCACTGGGAAACTTCACTGGGACCAAGTCTAAAACCAGATGTTGAAAATGAGTTCAAAGCTAGACTCAGAGTCTGGTTCCTGCTGCTTTCCACACTTGTCCTTGTAAGTGAGAACTAAAATAATTGTTACTACAGTGTATTACATAAAGGTGTATTTTTGTTTACAATGTTATCACAAAAAACCAAGCAAACCAAAGCAAAACAAGTCAAACTAGTTTCACAAGGAAGAACACATAAAAGAATGCTTCAGCCGTACAAGCAGTGAAAGTGTTAATGAATTCAGCATGATAAAGTTTTTTTGAGGTCTTTTAAAAACTGCATGGGATGTTTGCAGAAAATCACTGCTACCAAATAAAATCATGTAACAATTAATTTTAGACCATAGACTTTCCACTGTGAAAACATCAGAAATAAAACATTGTAAAAAAAATCCAAACCAGCAGAGCTGTGGTTAATCAGAATACTAGGAAAGGAAAAGAAGCAGACTTGGAAGACTGACACTGGCACAATCCTTGCTGATAAAAAAGAAGGAGCGGGTAGCTCATGCCACATGTCTTATCCCATATGTATGCAAAGATTAAGATCTGGTAGCAGAAATATGAGTACATGCTAACAAGAAAATACATCACACAAACAGAACAGAAGCATTACTAGAAAGGTTTGGTCATAACAGGTACTTTGCTTTTTATGCTTTAAGTGCTTGTTTCTGTGGAAAATGCACATTTTTGCAAATTCTGGCTGGATGAACTACAAGAAACTATGCCACAGTTCCTGCTTCCCTACAGGCAAAGCATTGAGACCAGAAACTATATTTTTCCTGGAAACAAACAGTTAAAGAACATCATAAAAAAGCTGAGTATAACAAGTTAATTCCTTTAAAAAAGCTTTTGTAATGCCATGCTACATCAAAAGATGGAGAGGGGCTCTTTATCAGGGTATGTAGCGATGGGAGGAAGGGTAATAACTTTAAGCGGAAAGAGGAGAGATTTACATTAGATATTAGGAATAATTTTTTTACTGTGATGGTGGTGAGGCACTGGCATGGGTGCAGGTTGCCCGGAGAAGTCATGGATGCCCCATCGCTGGAGGCATTCAAGGCCAGGCTGGATGAGGCTTTGAGCAACCTGATCCACTGGGAAGCGTCCCTGCCTGTGGCAGGGGTGTTGGAACTAGCTTTAAGGTCCCTTCTAACCCAAACTTTTCTATGATTGTTGATTCTAAATATACAGATATTAAAAAGAAACTTTGTGAAAGCTGAAGCTAGTTGCTCAGGTTGGCAGCACTTCACTCCATGTCCAGTACAGGTTTTGATGCATTAGGAAAATCGTAACCTTATGCCAAAAACACAAGTGGCATTAGCTATAGTTGTTATCAGAAGCAACTAAATCAAACTTTATACATTAACTTCTGTCAAAACAGGTAGCATTTAGCAAAGCATACCTGAAATTTAATCAGTAAATACTTTTAATACATATATTCTAACTCTAGCATTGAAAGTAAACTACAGTAATATGTTTCTGTAATAGAGATAATTATTTAATCAGAAGCAACTGTTGACAGTGGTCCATTAAATGCTTACATCTAATTAACTACATACACTAGTCAACACCTCACTCAAGTGCTCAATATTACTCAGAGCTGCTGGTTAATAGGGGTCTATAGGCATACAAATCCACATTTATGTAAACATGTATTGTTAAACACAATACTGTCAGTCTCCTTTAATAGAAGATTTTAAGTTTGTCAGTTCACTCCATGCTTCTTGCAGATGTTTTTGAATGAGTGTTTTTTATCATTTCTTTGTTTTAGGGGGGGCTTAGGCTTGTTTCTTGGGGATTGGTTGTTCTCTTCATTTTTTAAGGCTATTCCTTAAATAGGAATAAAATAGGAAGGAAAGCTACTTAATTCCTTAGCTGCCCAATGGGCAGCAGAAACAGAGAAAATGGGAATATACCTGAAGCTGCTGTTGCTACAGGAGAGGCTAGGAATGTACCAGCCAAGAGGCTTAGAGCACCCATTCTGTTTATCTTGCTGAAGATCTGAGTAGGTATCAGCCACGAGTATTAGTTGGCTTCTGCAATTGCCTTGCCTAAAAATGGCCAGATTTCTAACATGCTCATGTGCCAAATAATCTCCAATAAATTGTGGGTTTGAGGGTGGGGCTTCATATGGGTTCTTTCATGATTTTTGGCTTTTTTTTTGTTGGGTGGGAAATTTCTATTTGTTTGTTTTGGGTTTGTTGAGCTGGGGTTTTGGGGTTTTTTTGTGAATCTTGTAAAATGGACCTATAGTCATGAAAGAAAATGAAGAGTTTCCTGGTCAGTCTAAATAATACTTCGTAAAAAAAAAAAACAACCCACAAACCCACAAACACTGAGTCCCATCACTGTATGAGAAAACAGAAATTAAAGTTGTGTGTGCAAGTTGTGATCACAGTAAAGTACCAATTTCTATGCATATCAGCAGAGCCTGACATCCCATGACAGTTTTAAATTTTCATCATCTTTACTATGTGAAAAGCAGTAGCAAAGTTGCAGTTTTACACAGAGATTATTCTTGGGGTAGGGATATATTTTTATAAATGCAAACAATAAATACTTTATTTTTGCTTCATTTGTTTTGCTTCCCATTCTCTGTTCCTAGTAGGATTCAATCTCTGACTGTGTCCAGCTGGTCAAAAGAAGAAAGGCAGATCACCTAATCATCTGACTACCAGAAAAAAGGCACAGCAGAACACATCTGGGTATTTTTCCCTTTAGTACTGGTTTGAGATCCACTGAAGCACAGGTATGCAAGTTAGCCTGTTCTGTGTCAAAGCAAGGACAGAAAAATGGTCTTTTTAAATGTGTATATGCACGAGGCATTAGCAAGGGGGAAACGCCTCAATTCTTCTCCCCTCCCCTTTTTCTCTCAATGCCTTGGCCATCGCTTGATAAAAAACATATGAAAAAAGCAACGCAACAACAAAAAATTCTCACATTCCAAGCATTAGCATCACATATGCTGAGCAGCAGACTCAATTATACTTTTAAAATGCATTACAGATGTAACTCAAACCGAATGGGTGCAAGATGTATGGTCAAATATGAGTTTACAGATGAGAGTTAGGAAAGAGCTGGCAGAACACAGACAATGTTGTTTGCATTTTACCAGCCCAAATCTTCCCTTTTTCACTTCCCCCTCCCTTTCTCTTAAGGAGTTTGGCAGCTGTGTCTCCATCTCTTCAAATTACTCTTCTAATTGGGTGTTTCTATGGAAACAGACTAGAAGACATAGAACCTCTCCATTAAAGAGCTATAAAAACAAGAGGTGCACCATGAGAAAACAAAATGGATGAAGAATAATAATACAATGGGAAAAGTTCTTAACAACAGTGAGAAACTGTACAGACTTTAGCAGTTTAACAGCACAGGGCAAATCAGGACTGTACTGACACTGCCAAGATACCGCATAACCAGCCATGATTCTGCAGGGATGGTTTTTTAATGAAACAGCAAGTGTTGTGCTGGTTTTCCGCATGAAATGTCTGCAGCCCCAAGTTCTTACACTGGTGGCTTTTCATGGCCTGTGTCTGATCATATTCTCTATAATGCAAGATAAGATTCTCTTATGACTCCTCTCTCTGTAAGCCATTTACTTTAACAGCCAGTGCATTTAGCATCATCACTGAGGGGAGATTTCCTGGCATGTGGAGGAGCAGAGAATGCCAGTGCATCCAGAGTGTAAAACTTTTCTCAATTAGGTTCCATTATCAGTATTTGTTTTCTATACTTAAGTGGGTTTTGCAAATTGTCAGGGAACCTTACTACATTCAACCTCCACTCCATCAGAGACCTGACTACCTATGTTGTCGCAACAGCCACTGAGAAGCTGCACACTAGACTGTGAAAACACAAGGTGCTGATACCCAAACAAGGGGTACAAACATGAGCCAGCAGTGTGCCCAGGTGGCCAAGAAGGCCAATGGCATCTTGGCTTGCATCAGAAACGGCATGGACAGCAGGTCCAGGGAGGTTATTTCCCCTCTGTACTCAGAACTGGTGAGATCACACCTCGAATCCTGTGTTCAGTTCTGGGCCCCTCACCACAAGAAGGATGTTGAGGCTCTGGAGCGAGTCCAGAGAAGAGCAACAAAGCTGGTGAAGAGACTGGAAAACAAGTCTTATGAGGAGCAGCTGAGAGAACTACGGTTGTTTAGCTTTGAGAAGAGAAGGCTGAGGGGGAGACCTTATTACTCTCTACAACTACCTGAAGGGCGGTTGTGGAGAGGAAGGAGCTGGCCTCTTGCCCCAAGTGACAGGGGACAGGACAAGAGGGAATGGCCCCAAGCTGCACCAGGGGAGATTTAGGCTGGACATCAGAAAAAAAATTCACAGAAAGGGTCATTGGGCACTGGCACAGGCTGCCCAGGAAGGTGGTTGAGTTGTCATCGCTGGAGGTGTTTAAAAGATGGGTAGATGAGGTGCTGCAGGCCATGGTTTAGTGGTTGATAGGTATGGCTGGACTAGATGATCCTGAGGGTCTTTTCCAACTTAGTGATTCTGTGATTCTGCAATTCTGTGAAGGGATTACAAGATAGCGTATGCATCACCCAGTGCTTGGTGACTTGCAGGTAAAACATTTATTTTGTCCAATCTGTTAAGGAGCTATCACTGGACATAGGTTAGACTTATTTCAGGTACATTTAGGTACAGTAATTGATACTGAAAAAAAAAATCTATTAGTTAGGAAAAAACTTCATCCCAACAATGTCAGATCATTGGGTCATAGCAGACAGCCCATCACTTTAGTCCATGATGAGTGAGGAATCAGCAACAGAATTTTCACCACTTCAGATCCTAAGTCTATTGTGAATCAATTAAAAGGCACTGCCTACTAGCAAAGGAATGTCACAGCAGCCTCAGCTGAAAAGAAAGTGTATTCAAGACTTAATTAAATTAAATTACAACATTCCCTTACTGCATAACCCATAGCAGAAACAGGGACCACATGGGTTGGTGGAGGGATGGAAATGAGCTCTGAAGCATAAAGCAAGATTAAAAATTAGGGCGGGGAAGGGGAGAGAGAAAAAGACTTAATGCTTTATTATTCAAGATGTCTATTTTGTTGAATTTTTTAGGGTGAGGCTAGGAGAGCTCAACAGCTTTGCCAGTCTGAGTTTACTGCAACAGTGGAGTCCTAGCAGCACCATCAGACTTCTAAAAACAGAACCTTTAGCTTCTTCAGCCCTAATCACAAACCTTGGTAATGGCTTTTGCTTGTTGTTCTGGTTTGTTGTTTGGTTTTGGGTTTTTTTTTGTTTTGGTTTTTTTTTTTCCTTTTAAATTAGTCTTTAAAACTTTTTCTCTGCTTTTAGTGACACTGAAGACACTAACACTTGGTAAAAATGTCTCCCAAATTCTAAAATGTACTTCTCATTAATATACGCTTGTCTCTGAACTAAATTTACTACCTTCTTCCCCTCAGATTGTTGACTAAATTTTCCAAACTGTACTGTAAAAATAAGTGCTGCTGGAAATTCAGGGAATTTCTGCTTTTAAGCAGTGCCAGCAGCTGCTGCAACCCAGGTTCTGGTCTCAGCTATGTCAAGACAACAGAACCTTGTTAATTGCACTGGAACAACAAAGCAGAATTAGTCAATGTATTTTTTCAGATTTGACAAAGAATTAAACTACCATCTTGCACATAATATATGTTAAGATGAATAATCTCTACACGATACCTTTTTAAAATGGAACATAATAGTTTCCAGCAATCAATGAGATAAAGACAGAATTTATTAAACCGTTGACCTTAACAAGTGGTAGTTGGGACAAATCAAGGATTTTTCACTCTGAAGTATAAATCTGAAGATCACTAAAAGTTTTATGTTATTGTAGCTGTGAGAGTGAATCAATGAAGTATTTCTGTTCAAGACCATCTGTCAAGTTTGGTTTTGGTTGAAAATCTTGTTAGAAAGCTACACTGGAGACTGTTGTACTTATCAGTCTAGTGATTTTTAAACAATAGAGCAGTTAACCTAATCTGATCTCACTGTTGCCAGGGTCTAAAAGCTCAAACTAAGGTCAAGGTAGACAAAAACACAACAAGTCGTGAAGGAAATAAAACACTAAATAAGATGGCCTGTTGCCAGCTGTTGCCTTGGCATGAGGAGTTGTTCTTTGCCGTCATCTTACTCCACCTTTCCCAAATTCTATTAAAGAGGACAGTGAAATTTCATACATAGTTGATAAACCAGCCCAGAATTACAATAATATCAGGACAAGTTTTCATCTAAACTATAACTGATGCATCCTCCCACCTTGACAAAGTTTCACCACTACATTCAGAAACAGAGCAACACAGGTATTTGGTAGTTTTCCTAAGAACCTCCCGCTTAGATGAACAACAGTTTGCCTCCCTGAAGCGACAGGTCCTATCTGCCTAAGAGACTCAAGGGACTCTAATAATTGCCCTGGCAGCAGAAAGCAGTATCCTCTAGATGCATCTGGCTAGCAGAAAAATCACATAAAAGGAATATCGCAAATGCTTATACTAACTTGGCAGCAAATCTTTTACTCCCAGCTTTTGTTTTTCTTCTGCTGCCCTGGGAGCATAGGGAAGACAAAAAAATAAATTTAACCTCTCCACACCCTTTAGAGCACATATGAGCACAACAGCATGCATAAACAAAAGTATTTATACGAGCATTACAAACTGCTACCTCAGCCTTTCAACTGTTCTTGATTTGGGAGAGGCTTACTCATTTAGCCTTTTGAGGAAAGCATGCAGAAAGTGGTTTGAGGGGAAAAAATAAATTAAATTAACTTCTAGAGACTCCTGCATGCTCATCTCTCATACTAGGAAAAGGATTCACCAAATTTAAAGAGAAACATGACTTACAAAATTAGGAAGAGCTTCTTTGATTCAAGAACTAAATACATTATGTGTGACAAGACAAGAATTCAGCTTTTATGACTGCCCTACAAAGAGCCTTTACTTTCATCAATTTCTCGATCATTCATCCTAATTTCCCTAGTGTACAGGGAACTCAATTTCTTAATATCTGGAGTTCTTGTCTTCATATTGCAAGCTATTTGGTAAGAAAAGAGCTGAAAACAAAATCCCAAATAAGACACCTAACTATGCATTTTTAAAACCTATTCCTTTAAGTCTGACAATATTCTCCCTCCATGCTCAGGAAAATCAGTAGCAAAAAAACTGTCTAAAGGACAAGTTTCCTAGTTCTCATTAACATAAGCAAAAACATCTGGAATTTCAACAGAAAGATAACCGTTCCCTTTAAACGGACTTGAAAAATGTATGATACTTGCAGAAGAGTAGTCTGATATAGACCAATTCCTTACTTGAAATGACTTTTAACAGCCTATAAGCTCACTTCTGAGCAAGGCAACACTATTTCATGAAGCTTTGTGCAGCCTCACAGAGACGAGAAATAACAGGAACTTGTACTGCTCAGCGCATACACTAAGTGAAGTGTCCCAGGGCTGTCACTCAGGCAGTGGGCCAAAGTCATACCTACGTACAACCTGGAGTAGGCTACTGATTTACTGTGAGGTCAACTGGGTTCATTGTCTAGACAAACGAGTGTTTTCACACATATTCAAGACAAATGAAGCTATTCCTGATGCAGAAAACAGTTCCCGTATAACCCAAGTCCCATTTACACACAACAGGAGTAATGCTTGCTATCATCATGCTGGCCAGCTGCGGTATGTCATTGCCATTTTCCATCTCAACCATAGACAGAAAGCAGAAATATTCTTGATGCACACTCTGCTACTATTCTTTAAAAAAAACAGAGAGAAAAGGAAACTCACTACTTAAAAAATTAATGCTGTGCGCCACGCATCAATGCACTGGAACAAAGGAGAGAAAATGGAAGAATCGTGTTCTTTCCAACATCAATGCAATATGCTACCTCTCACAATGTTTTAATCCCCTCTATATGCACTGTCTGCTGTACCTGTCCAAAACACTGTGCTCAACAGGACAGTTTACTGTTCCAACTTTTTCACTTTACATTTTCATTTCACATTTCTACACATTTCCCCACTACCTCCAAAAACAGTAAATGCAGAGCAAGCAACAGAAAGCAACAAATTCAGTTTGTCCAGCTAGCTGCTTATTGTTATCTCAATAAGCAGCTCTTTGGATGACGCTAGCTCTGGAGTGGGATTTGACTCCACTTGGTGCATCTTCACAATCTGTCCAGGAAAGTCATTAATTCCAGTTTGCAGAGTTAATAATCTTAAACATCTTGTAACAGGTAACTGAGATGTTTCTAGCAAACACAAACATTTAATAAACAAAATAATAGGGAAATTTAATAAACAAAATAATAGGGAAATTAAATCAATACATTCAGATTTTAAACATTAAACTTATTGCAGATTGTTTCTGATTCATTTAGTCTACTAAATCACAACGGCTGCTTTTAAATGCCATGAAGTTTGACAGCTCACCCATTTCTAAGTGCTAGAAGTCATTTGCTTCCAATTCTAGTGCACTGGGATATATTACATTTATACAACAGAACTAAAGTTTACTGGAAGAGTACTACATATTATGTTTATTTGCTACAAAATTCATTCAGCATGGGGTTGTTTGGAAGCATCCAATACCAATTTGCTTTAAAAAATGAAAAAAGGCAAATCACCTGGAGGCACCATACCATTGCCTTAAGATAGGCCACAAATGATCACCAAACTAATCTAGTTTACCTCAAGTCACAACAAAATCACCTAGGGTTCACTAGGATTTTTACAGGAGGGATTGTTCACATGGGTGAAATTGGCACTGACATCTAAGCCTGGAGAGAGCTAAGTGAGTAGCCTCTCTAGAGCAGAAGTTATGAGAACTGCCTCAGCTCCATTTCTGTCCAAAGCCAAATAACAAGTTTGAAGCCTGTGTAAATAATTAGTGGAAATGGGTGGAGAATTTTCTATTAGAGAATTTTACAAAGAACAAAAGTAGCCTGCTTACTTAAAACAACTGCATTTTTAAAGTGGGGGAGGGATACTTTATTCTTGTGCAGAACAGTGCCATTTCAACCCTCCTTGAACAACTGGGACCTTAGGAAACAACTTGTGGCCTGTCACTCGAAAGGACTGTATGTGTGTGCACACCTGTGTTCTTTCCCAGAGAAAGAAAAATGTTGGGCAAGGTGGGGATGAACAGTCCTTCATCTCCCCAAAAAGCAGCACAGAGTGAACAACAGCCTCGAGCGTATGATCCCCTATCAAATCCAGTTTCATACTCTCCCAGTAAGCTACAAGGAAACATCACAGTTCATTTGATGGAACAGCAAACATAACCCAGCACCTGCCACAGTTTAAGTGATTGCTCCAAGTCTTGCATAAGTAGGAAATATCTTTTGTTCACTCCTTATAAACACTTACTGCTGTAGTATCACTAAAAATGTGATAATATTTTGGCAACCAGCTAGCTCTGACTGACAGCATGATGCAATTTTATCACTCACTTCATGGTCATCTTATGCTTTGCCTGTACTTATATGGAATATATCAATTCTTAAACTTAAATCATCTAAATAATTTGATTAAAACTCTCAAGGGTTGATATGTCTTTACTAAGAATGATGGGAGCGTATGCATTTCCAGCAACTCTCTGGACAGTACCAGCTTAGGGCAAGTTGTCAATATGCAACAACCAGTTCAAGATCAGTCAGAGATGCAGCCCTGTAACAAAGATCGTTACCCACTGATCATGCTGTTTGATCCACAACAGAGTTGCTACACTGGGGAAAACCACTTTTCCCTGCTGCCCAGTTCTTGTCAGAGACCACCTGGAGGCCTAGGTCCACTTTGGTGCTCCCCATGACCACAGGGACATGACCAAGCTGCAATGAGCACCCAGGAGGACTCCCTGTATGAGCAGGTGCATGGAGCACAAGACCTACAAGAGGCAGTTGACACATGGCTGATGGAAATGGACTCTCTTCCAAGGTGCCCAGTGACAGGATGAAATGTGATAGGCAAAACCAGCGAACCACAACAGCATTTCAAAGAGAACATATTTTTTTCCCCACCATGAGGATGGTCAGACATTGGACTGGCTGCAAAATCTTCATAATTGAAGCAAGCTGATCTGGTTGAACCTGCTTTGAGCAGAATAGGGGACTGCATGATCTGCAGATCACTTGCAATTTAAGCTGTTGCTTGATTTTTGCTACAATGGTGCCTTCTATCAAAAAAGGACCTAAACATATTACCCTTCTTTTTCCTCCTTCCCGAAACCAATCATACAATCACTGACTTTATAAGTTTAAACAACCTGATCCTCTGAAACGTGTTCTTTGTCCTTGTCTTTAATTTCAGAGAACACTAGGAGAGTCATTGTTACACTGCAAAAGCTTTTACAGAAAGGATAAAATTGTAAAAGTACAAATCCACAAACAGTAAAACAGAAAATCATTGATTACATTTTAAAATTAGGATAGGATAGCTACTTTGATCATAGAAATGCAAGACACGCCTCTTTGACATCTCATTTACCAATCAGAAGCAATGCATTTGAGTACTTGTTCTAACAACCAACAGATACAAGCAGAAAAATGAAATGGATGTCATTTACTTAATATCAGATCATAGAATCACAGGATGGTTGAGATTGGAAGGAATCTCTGGAGATCATCTAGTCCAAGCTCAAAACTTTAGCGTTTCAAAAAGGTACCATTAATAGGATTACCTAATGGTTTTGGCTGTACTCTAATGGTTAACAGTTGGAGTTCTAAAACTGCAAGCCTGATACCACAATATCCACAAAAACTAGCAGGAAAAGTATATTCTTAATTTGGAAAATATAAAACTGAGAAGAAAGGCTTTTTGAGATGAAAAAGCAGTGCTTAATTTTCTTTAGAGTTCAAAATGGGCAACAGACCCAGGTGAGTCCAAAGCAGTTAAAACCTGCTCTATCGTTATACTTATGATAGACATAATGCTGTTTGTCACAAGTTTCTTGAGACAACTGAAAGAGCTAAACTAGGTTTGAACTCCAATGCTGAAGACTCAGAACTTGCAGCTGTAAATGCAATAAATACAGAATATATATCACAATTCAAATTAATTTTTTTTTTCCTAATTAACTCAGTATCACTGGAAATGAGCATTTGTTGAGTTTAAAGTGTTTTTATTAAACATATGATGTCCTCAAGTTGATGCCCAGTCTATAGTAGGACTCTGCTCAAAATCCCAGACAAGCTTTCAGAGCTGTTGCAGATTAAGAGTCTAGATCCCCAGGAATGTGATCTGCACTAGAGTCAACAAGCTCCTTCAGCCACCTAAGAAAGTGATATGCCATGAGTTGACATGGAAAGAGAGTGCTCAGACTGAAAAGGTGCAAACAATGACAAAGTAAGAGAACTAAAGACACAAATTAAGCAGAAGGAGGGCTGGCTCATATTCAGAAGTAGTCAAACTCAGGAAGTTATCCCACATGAGGAGCGCTGTGGAGGGATGGAAGTCTATAAGGAGGGACCCCTATTTTCCTTGAAAGATGACATTTAGACATCTGCTTGGAATACAGGAGGGAATAGGAAGACACCAAAGGAAGCACTGATCACAGTGAAGAAGCACAGGGGTAGGGCAGGAACTACCAAAATGCAAGTTTAATTAGTCTTTGAAAAATTACAACATCTAGCATGAAATTCTTCAGCTATATTAAAAAAAAAATAAAAAATCAAACGTAAGTAGTACCGATGCTACCTGCAGAGAAGTGCAGGTGAAGACCATTTAGAAGCAGCCTGATAATTAAGCTACAATAGCAAGAGAAGAGCTGTTTTAACTAAAGGATGTTGCTTAAAAACAAATAAGCATTTTTGCCCTGAACAATTTTAAACTTTGAATGAAGGAAACAGAACTGAGGCTTCAAAGGAAAAAAAAAAGCTTTGAAATAATCTCCCATAGAAATGGACAGGAGGGGACAAAGTGCTTTCAAGAAAGGCTCAACAATGTCATGAAAGTGATTGCATTAGGTGGTTACTCCAGCAGCAGAGCAATTGGCCCCAATGCCCCAAGACATCCCTTCAAATTCTCCCTTTTCCTTCAGAAAAAGCAAGTAAAATCCTTGCCCACCTTTATTACAATAGTCTGTATGAAATTCACACACTGTAATGATCTGCAAGTCTTTTCGACCCTTGTAAATACTATTTCATCCCTATATGCAAAAAAACCCCAACCAAAAACAAAAAAACCAAACTAAAACCCAGCTGGAGAAATAACAAGTGTTAGTGGTAAAGAACAAAAGCTTTGAACTATTGTTCTACGGAGCCTTTTCTCTTCACATATAGTCAATCCATCTCCAAAAGTGAATTGCTCTGTATGAGAGTAAATCAAGTTTGCTAAAATCTCAAATTACTCTACAAGTAAAGAGACATTGAAAGCATTTCCTCCATCCCTAATGACATTGGTCCCAATTCTGGAACACGCTCAGGGCACAGCTTGTTAACATCCGCAATGTTGATGCCATCCTGGAGAAGAATGGCTGGACAAGCTTCAGTGGAAGCTTCTGGTGAGATGTGCTTCTCTTGAGTGTCTTTCAGAAGAATGGTATAATGGCCAATCATTTGCCCAATTTCAGGAAGAAATCAGCACAATAATTGAAGATTTTCAGAAATTAACGTTACTTCTTTCATTGTGAAATGAAGGCTTTCTCTTGCATCAAGACTTGGGAAAGCAGTCTTAAAAATCAAACTAGAAATAAAGTTTCAGCTGATAGGGAACAACTGAAAATTCTGACAATCAAATGAATTTTTTTTTTCTTCTCTCAATTAGCCTTGCACTGTAACTATTTTTACAGCAAACTTTGACCTCTATCTCACTCTATTATCTATATTCCCAGACTCTATAAATCCCCACATTTTTCTAAACGTGTACTATCCTTCTTCCCTTTGTAAAAAGTTAAGGCAGAAGTTTGTTTTTATAGAGGTTTTCTAGATGCATTATACCAAGAACATAAACTGAACAAAGAGGAGACCTCTCCCTCCACAGTAGAGAAACTTGACACTCTCAGTCAATTAGATACAGATTTAAATTAGTCAACTGAATACAGAATTTAGAAGAAAAGCAGAAATAGAGTAAGTCTTCAGGAATGCAGTAGTTTTTCTATCGCAGCAAAAATGCTACAAGGGATATGTAGTTATTATGCAAGTTTAGGGGCAGGAAGAGCTGGGTCTAGGGATTTGCAGCACGTATGTCAAGTACTTCTTTTCAGCTGCTGGGGTGTCAAGTGAAAAACAGAACAAAGTAACTGAAGTCTCCATAAATTAAACACGATTCTAAACTGCAAGTAAGTTGTTCGCTGCTACCAGTTTAATAGTTCCTGCTTGGTTTCATCTTCAGCTTTCTGCGGCTTACATTCCTTGTTGGGTTACGTCAATCTGTATAAACCACAGTAAAAACTGTTACGACTGTGGTGTCTAGGCAGCTGCATAAACCCAGCCAACAGCAATCAAAAGCATTAAGAAAAAAAATTAAGTCTTCTGTTGCTTGTATGTTTTAAAAAAAACCCAACAGACTTACAGAGCCTGTAGAGGGCTCAAATTAAGTAAATCAGTCATCTCTGCTGGAAATATAAAGTCCCATTTTGGGCACACAAGCACCATGGGGAAAACTGGCATCAGCCTTGGAGTCCAAATCGACAGAGCAGATGGGGAAGAGGCAGGAAAACTGGTGTGGACTTTGAGGGCATCAGCTTTGTGGTACAGCCTTGCCTGGAGAGCTGCCAGGTGCCACCATTAAATGGGGATGTCACCCCCTAAAGGGCACACAGTTGATGCACAGGAGAGGGGTGGTGAGGAAGGAGTGTCTCAACAGCCAAAACCTATTGTTTCCAAGACTTCGTGCTGCTTTTAAAATGCAAGGTTACCAACAGAAGAAGAGGGTGAATACTGCCCCTTTCTAGGGCTGCTGGAACAAAGCCTGAGAAGCCTTGAGAGAAGTCTTGGCAGAGGCAGTGGTGAGCCTGGATGCCTTTGTAGGAAATCAGCCGGCATGCAAGCAAGCAGTTGGGGTAGATCTAGAAAGAGTGAACAAAGCTGACAAAGCCAAGTGCTGACTATAGGCAATAGCAACGGAATGACTGCTGAGGAAATTCTTCCTGCCTCCTGAGAGGCAGTAGGAACACCTCTGCCAGATATTTAACACCTACTTAGTGATGTGGAAGCCACCATCCCATTCTACAGTTTTTGATACTTCTTCTAAATATCATTTCTTGCACCCTGCAAAGAATCTATTAATGTGACACTCTACTGAATGCTTCTGTCAGCCTTGGGTCTGGCATTAGAGCGATGCTTTGCATCAAAACAATTTGCCTGTTCAGTATTCAGTCCTACTGTGCTGTTAATCTGTATTAGCTACAGGAAGCAGAATAGCTCATGGAGTTTTCAGCTCTGTCGATACATATGAAAATCTTTACATAGCAAAATACTTGGTCTGAGAAATTGCAGCAGAAAAATTATCCTGCAAATAGCTTCTTGAACTGACCCCATCCAGATCCTATTCAAGTTACCTCTTCCATCTGAGAGGGGACCTAGATTTCCGAGTTCAAGTGGGTCCCCTCTTGGAACTCATTTCTGAGCACACATAAAATGATTGGGAACATTTAGCACAACTTTATGAAAAGGAAATCATTGAGAAAAGTTAAGCAATGGCACAGGGTGTTCAGAGCTTGTGCAGACATTGTTCTTGGAGGTTTACAAAATCCAGCTGGATAAAGACCTGGAAATGTAGTGTGACATAGCTGACCTTGGTCTGAGCAGGCAGTTGGATTTCACAGAATCACAGAATCACCGGGTTGGAAGAGACCCACTGGATCATCGAGTCCAACCACTCCCACAAAACACTAAACCATGTCCCTCAGGACCCCGTCCACCCGTAACTTAAACACCTCCAGGGAAGGCAAATCAACCACCTCCCTGGGCAGCATATTCCAGTGCCTAATGACCCTTTCC
>WAAB01008996.1:0-18251 GCA_013389865.1 Piaya cayana | reverse complement strand
ATCCCTTCCAACCCAACCCATTAAGTAAATAAATAGAAGCAAAAAGGACACAGGTGAACCCAGAAGGTTACAAATAGACTTGCAGTTCAATCCAAACTTGGGGCTTTCACTGAGTTCCACATTAGCATCGTGAATCTCGACGGGTTTTGAAGTAAAACCATCAGGCCCCCGTCGCCCACCTCAGCGTTTTGGGAAAGCGCCGCTCATCCTCCTGCTCCCCCTGGGCACGGGCTGCTCAGCTCCTTGAATGAGATTAGTGTCAGTGTGGAAAGTGTAATCATAAACACTTAGTTCGTGCTTGAGTCGAGGGAGAGGGAGCACGAGTGCGAGAGCGCGGAGATAAGAACAAATATGCAAGAGCACAGTGTGTTTTTAATGGAAGGGAGATTTATTTCTCTCTGTGTCTTTTTAAGCCTCTAGATAGATCATAAAGAAAAAAAAAAAAAAACCAACCCAACCCACACACAACCTGTCTGCCTGAAATAGCCGAAATGTAATTTAAAGAGCATCTTTTTAACTAATACTTCACTTCAGAGACACCTGCCCTATATTCATTGGAGATGCGGGCTGCATTAGAGCATCTGATTTATCTTTGGAAAGAATGTNCCAACCTGGTGATTCTATGATTCATGCGGAGTTTCACAGGACAGTGTGTGCTGACAGACTAAATGATGAACATTGTGTGAACTTGCTGCTTGTTGGTACATGAGAGGCTCCCGGTTGACTGGGAACTGTTGGTGCAGGACCATCCTCTCAGGATGCATAGAATCATGAGCTGATGAACTGGACTGGGTCTGTGCATCCTGAGCCCTAGGAACTGGGGGGACCTTAGAGCAGCTTTAAGTAGTGAAGTGGCTGTGGGAAAGCTGGGGAGATGCTCTTGATCAGGGAGTGCAGGGATAGGATGAGGGAGATGGTTTGAAGCTAAAACAGGGGAGATTGAGATGAGATCTTGGGAAGAAATGTTTTGCTGTGAGGGTGGGGAGGCCCTGGCCCAGGTTGCCCAGAGCAGTGGTGGCTGCCTCATCCCTGGAGGGGTTCAAGGCCAGGTTGGATGGGGCTGGGAGCCCCTGATCCAGTGCGAGATGGAACTGGATGAGCTTTGAGGTCCCTTTCAAACCAAACCTTTCTATGATTCTATGGATAGGACGTGGCTAGAAGGACGGTCCCCATGCAGAAATATCCTCAGGTACAGTTCCTACGCCCATAAGCTCTGGTAGCTTATAATTTTACACACCATTGTCTTTTTAATTAGCCTACAAGGAAGACAAATATGTGTCATTACATTGATAAATAGAGATGAGACCCAAAGAGACTTGAGTGTTTTGCCCAGGACCGCTCTGGCGCAGCAGGGAGTGGTGCAGGCATCAAACCATCCTCCTTTGCAGCATATCCTTTTTTACGGAAAGGGTCATTAGGCACTGGAATATGCTGCCCAGGGAGGTGGTTGATTCGCCTTCCCTGGAGGTGTTTAAGTTACGAGTAGACGAGGTCCTGAAGGACATGGTTTAGTGTTTGGTGGGAGTGGTTGGACTCGATGATCCAGTGGGTCTCTTCCAACCTGGTGATTCTGTGATTCTGATTCTGTGATATCGACTGGCAGCAAGGAGGCTTTTCTAACATCGGAGAAAAAGGAAATTCCCTAAATCACATTTTTCTCCCGGGATGTGACCCAGCGGAGGAGAGGACCCAATATTATCCTGAATGTCTCGGGAGACCGAGGTGCAGAGGCTGGTCCCACACAGCCCCCAGGATGCTGGGTGGCTTGCTGGAGGACAACTAGCAAGGATGAGAGAGTGTGGAGACAAGCAGAGGGAAAGACGGGGAGAGGAGAGCGATTGTCAAATCCCTAGCTCGCCCTTTCTGATGTGAAGTTCACTTGTAATATTTTTCTCGACTCGGCTTGCTAATGCGTTTTGTTCTCCAGAGTGCGCGTGGCCCGACTTCCCGCGCAGCCTTTAATTAGTTTCTGGATGATGACATCTCCGCTGAGAATCGTCTCGTCGTGTCCCTCCGATCTCGGGGGGAGATAAAGGAATCTAATAAAGACATTCAGCATTTCTAGGTGATGGGTTTGACAAGCTTTGTATTAACAAGAAGTCGTGTTCAAACTTTCCCGGGCGCCCTCGGCACGCTGCTGCTTGTCCCAACGCGGGGGCTTTCCCCGGGGGCTCTGGTGGAGTCTGGTGGGATGAGAAAGGCCGAGCTTGGGAACCTGCATCCTTGAGCAGGTTGAGATGGAGTCGCTGTTGGTTTGATGGTCACCATGGAGAGCTGAGAGTGGCTGTCGTGCCTTGAGGAGAGGTGTTGATAACGCTGGAAAGACGAGGCAAGGGTCTTTGGGTTTTGAGATCCTTCAATTTTCTGCTTTTAATGAGACATTGCTTGACTTGCGGGGGGGAAATCCCAGGTGATTCAGGGTGCAGAAACTGGAAACTAGATCCTTGCTCTGTGCGGCATGCATGGAGCGTAAAATGAGTTCCATCTAGACAGGGATCTGAAATGCTGAATGGTCCCTGTTCATCTGCATTTCTTCATGGTTAGCAACGTAAAAGCTTTGTTCTTACACCTTCATGGGGTTCTTAGGGTTTTGGGGTGTTCTAGGGTGTCTTTGAAAGATGAGCATGAAGTAGTTTATAAAGGAGATGAGCATTGTTAGACTCCTTTTAGAGAAGGCCATGAAGTCTAGAGCAGTCCCAAGCCTTCTTCTGGGAGTTGTAGCGTGCGAGCAGAACTCCAGTCCTCCAGGTCTGAAACAGAATCACAGAATCACAGAATCACCAGGTTGGAAGAGACCCATCGGATCATCGAGTCCAACCATTCCCATCAAACACTAAACCATGTCCCTCAGCACCTCATCCACCTGTCCCTTAAACCCCTTCAGGGAAGGGGAATCAACCACCTCCCTGGGCAGCATATTCCAATGCCCAATGACCCTTTCTGTGAAAAACTTACTCCTGATGTCTAGCCTAAATCTNCGTCTCACCAGTGCCGAAACGATGGATTCTGGCTTCCCTATAAAGATGCTCATTAATAGTCCACTAAGCAAACTGTTGCTTGATTCCCCAAAGCCGTGGGGCTGACTTGTCAGGGCTTTCATCCTTTTTGTGGTAGCAAACAAGCTGCGAATCCCTTCAGAGCCTTGTGCACAGGGGACCAAACCCAGCCAGGCAGCACCCCAGCTCCTTCGGGCTGCGGCAGTCGGGATCCACGCTGGTGACCTGGACCCATCAGGAAGAAGTCCCTGTGCTGGGGAGCTGACTCTCCTTTCATGCCATGTTTATTCTGCCGTATCCCTTGTTGACTGCGGTGGGAGCAGGGCTGATTTATACTGTCGTAAGTGGAATCAGATTGGGCTCCCTTTTGGCACTTAGCTGTAAAGTTTGTCTGCAGAAACCCTGCTGCTTATGCGGTGAATTATACCCACATTCACAGATACTTTACTAATGAGTGATTGGAAGCGTCTTGTTTCCCTCCGTCCTCCTCTGAATTATTACGATGCCACGCAGTATAACCTGCTGCAGAGACGAGTGTAAAAGATTTCGTGTCCTCCAAGCTCGGGAGAGCTTCGCTGCAACAGGAGCCGCTATCTACTTGGGGAAATCATTTAGACGCATCTCGGTGCCGTATGACACATCTCATTACGCCTTGCTTTAAAACGAGCAATTGCCATTAGTTATTTATTAATTGCTTATTAAAGTCATTACATATGTCCTCTTCATTTCTAGGGCTTCTTCCTTCACGTCTTCGGCTGCCGCTGGGTTTGTGCAGCAGCAGCGAAGTCGAGCTGGACCCAACAGGGTGGTGGGGAAGGGGGTGATCATGCAAACCCAGGGCAGAGGCAGCCCCGAGGGGCAGAATCGGCTCATTAGTTGTCAGATTTCTGTATACAAGCCCGTGCAGCCACATAGCTGGAAGAAGGTTGTAAGGCTGGGTTTGCCCTTCCTCGTACCCCGTGGACTTTTTCAATACAGCTCCTGAGCTGTGTTAATAAGCTGGAAGGATGGAGCCCTCTCTGCTTCTTCTCTTAATTACGGTTCTCTTAGAATGGCACAAACTGATTTAAAAGGCCATTATACACCTGTAGTTGAAGGCGCGGGTCTCTCAATTTGCTTTCTGCTCTCCTTAAAAAAAAAGCGAGAGAGGTTTTGAACACAAAAGAGGGAGAAGGCACAATGGAGACGCCTGGCACGGCGCAGCGGGAGCAATGTGCCTTCCCCTAACGCGGTGGCTGATGGAGGAGAGGAGGCTGCTTCAGTTACAACCTGGAGGAGGTGGATGAGGAATGCGATATCGGAATTCCTGCCCAGCACTCGGTTCCAGCTGTTTTAGCAGCCCCCTCGTTGCAGACATGAGAGTGTGGGCTCCATCCCACTTGTGGCATCGCCACGAGCTGGACTGGGACACCCGAGGGTCCTGTTTGCTGAGTCCTAGAGGCAGGATTTGTGGTAGCAGCGCTCTGTTAAACACGGGGAAGTCTGTGGGTGACAGCACTAAGACTCTTATTAAAGTGGCAGCCTGGTATTCAGGAAGCTGCCGTTGCACATCACAGATCGCCTGCAGAACACGAGTCTGAATTTCCCTCTTTTTCTTTCTTCGAGATGCTTTCATAGCAGCTCTTTGTTGTTTCCTTTGATCTGAAGCAGTTGTTGCTCGTGCTGGATCATGGAGGTTTGCATGTTTTATGAGGGGGAAGCGCCTACCAGGAGAACCCACTCGCTTGCAGACTGATGCTGGAGGCAGAAAGTCCTGCACCGGGCTGGGCTTTTTCATACAAGAAGCACCCATTCTGCCCACCTCCCACACAAGAAGGGATTTACAGGTCTGGAAAAGTCACATTTTTATTTCTGTGCTACCTGCAAAGCTCAAAAAAATGGATAGAAGGAAAGTACTTTAGCCAAAAATATCCATTTCCTCCTTGCAGGCACCCAACTTAGTGAGGCTCATCTGAGGTCTCCTTCCCTGTCTCTGGCGGAGAGGTTGCTCCAGATCCATGTTCCCCTAATACTCAAGGATATTCTTGCATCTTGCTTGCTGTGTGGCTGAAATCTGGGGTGCCCAGGCAGCAGAACGGTGCCAAGGGGGGCATGGGGAGATAGTGGCAGGGACACATGGAAAGGAAACGACAGACATTGTAAGCAAAGAAGATCATAGAATCATGGAATGTTTTGGGCTGGAAGTGACCTTAAAGCCCGTCCAGTTCCAACCCCCTGCTATGGAGGATCAGTTTGCTCCAAGCCCCATCCAACCTGGCCTTGAACCCCTCCAGGGATGGGGCAGCCACCGCTTCTCTGGGCAACCTGGGCCAGGGCCTCCCCACCTTCATTGTGAAGAACTTCTTCCTAATTTCTAATCTAAATCTTTTCCCCTTCCAATTTAAAGCCATTAAAAGACCAAAATCATCCAAAGAATGCCGGGGAAGCAATGACGATAGGGATGCTACATGCATGGGATGTGTGAGCATTTGCACCTGTGTTGGCTGTTGGACGAGCGTTTGGAGGTGAGAGCGGGGATATCGTCGGTGCCAGAGGCAGGAGGGCGTCTGTGCGCCAGGGAATGTGTCTGCGTAGGCAAGTGCATATGCTTGGATCCATAAAGACATACATCACCTGACTGAACGCCCTCGAACGCGGAACGCGCCATATGGTTCGGTTAAATATTTAAGCAAGCTGCGTCCTGTCCCGGGCGCTCCACACGTGGGAGCGGACGCCGGGTCCAGGGAAACCGGTGGCACGTCCTGGGTACTCGCACAGTAGAGACCTTCCCCATCATCGTGGCAAGGATGGGGGGGGGGGATGAAAAAGAAGTCATCAGATTGATAAAACACCAACCCATCTCGGGGGAAATCTGGAGCAGCTTGGCCAATGCTGCCATGTTTAATCACTTCTGAGCAAGAGAGATGCTTGAACACAAAAGGGCTGCCCGCAAGGAGAGGGTTCCCGCCTGGGAAGCTCACATTTATTTAGCTTTATTTATTTATTCGTTCCCACAGGGGCGCAGCTCCATCTGCGTCCCGCGTTCGGCATAAGAAATCCCTCCCCTGCCCCGCTGCCGCAGAAATGCCAGCGGATGGCGAAGGCGTTTTAATGCGGAGGGAACGGGAGCGCTGGTGACCGTTAAATAACGTTAAATATCTACTTGCAATCATTTATTTATTAAGATTTCTCTCCCTGGTGCGGTAAAAGCCTTACAACATACCTGTTCGGTCTCCGGAAAGGCATTTTAAATGGTTCGCGCGGTTAATTATTCAAACGTTTAATTAGCATACAATAACTGTCGTGTTAAATCCTACCACTGCACATTTAATTTAAGGGTTAGCTAACGGCTTTGCCGACATTGTCGCTCTGGTTTACTTCCCAGTCGTTTCTGCCTCATCTCATCCCAAGGGGGCTGTAGTAACTTGCCTCTCCCCGAGTACATCCCGAGCTCCTCGTGTACATCCCAATCTCCTTGCATACATCCCAAGCTCCTCACGTACACCCTGAGCTCCTCTCATGGGCTTTTCCCCAGCACACAAGTGGCTCCTGCAGTTGTCAGAGCTGTAAAAACCATCTCCCGGCCAAGCAGCAATGCAGTCACCTCTCCTCCTCTGCCTGGTCTGAGCAAAATATGCATCTCTTGCTCTGCTGCTGAAGAGGAGGATGTAATCCTCGTGTTTCAGGATATCTGAGTTGAATTTGTGTTAATTATGTTTGGAATCTGGTCAATTGAGAAGGTCTGGAGCCCCCCCAGAGGGAGGCAATGAGGCTGATGAAGGGGCTGGGGCACAAGTGTTATGAGGAGCAGCAGAGGCTGAGGGGAGGAGACCTTGTTGCTCTCTGCAGCTCCCAGAAAGGAGATTGTTTCAAGGTGGGTGCTGGTCTCTTCTCGCAGTTGACAAGTGATACGACAAGAGGAAATAGCCTTAAGGTTTAGGGGAAGGTTTAGATTGGATATTAGGAAAAACTTCTTTATTGATGGAGTGGTGGAGCCCTGGCAGTGGTGGGGTCACCATCCTTCGAGGGGGTTCAGAAACCATGGAGCTACGGCACTTCAGGACATGGTTTAGTCGGCACAGTGAGGGCTGATGGTTGGACTGGATGAGCTTAGAGGTCTTTTCCAGCCTTAACAATTCTATGATTCAATCAGGGATTTCTGTCTCTTGCCTGTGAGGGTACAAATCCACGTGTGTGAGAGCGGAGTCACGGTGCAAAGTCTGACTCGATTTCGTGTAAGTCTCGGGGAGCTTTGCGGAACACGCTGAACTGGGCTGATGTGGATTCAGGAGTTAAAAACATCAAAAAAGGTTCTTCTGTGATTTAGAGAGCTTCGCGTTGGAGATGATAGATATTGCTCTAGTTTTGTCAGGACTTACAGCTGGAAGCGATTTCTTCTTCCCGGGCGATGGCAGGCAATTCACCGCGCCTCTGCTCGTCTCTTTCCACCTCTCGGAAATGGCAATGGTAATACCTCCTTGGCCTATTTTTGTTGTCTAGACAGCAAGCTCGGGCTTTTTAAAGCGCACGTGGGTTCCCTGGTTAGCGGTCTCACCGGGAACACCGGGCAATCCTAGAATCATAGAATCACCAGGTTGGAAGAGACCCACCGGATCATCGAGTCCAACCATTCCTATCAAACACTAACCCATGTCCCTCAGCATCTCATCCACCCTCACCTTAAACACCTCCAGGGAAGGCGAGTCAACCCCCTCCCTGGGCAGCCTCTAGCACTGCCCAATCACCCTTTCCCTGAAAAATTTTTTCCTTATGTTGAGCCTGAACCTCCCCTGGTGGAGCCATTCCCTCTTGTCCTGTCCCCTGTCACTTGGGAGAAGAGCCCAGCTCCCTCCTCTCCACAACCTCCTCTCAGGTAGTTGGAGAGAGCAATGAGGTCTCCGCTCAGCCTCCTCTTCTCCAGGCTAAACACCCCCAGCTCTCTCAATCGCTCCTCGTAAGACTTGCTCTCCAGCCCCTAGCACCACTAGAACTCCTTGCACCTTCTCCACAAACCACCAGGCTATTTGTGGGGCATCTCCCAGCTCCGCGCAGGCGCGTGGTCCCAGGAGACACGTGCTTTCCCCTTATACTGAGTTTAATGACACCGATGCATATTAAAAATTTCTTGTGGTGTCTCCATGCCCTCCACTGTCCTGCCCGAGAGGCCCCACTACTCCAGGAGTGTCTGATCCGCCGTTGTCCTCCAGTGGATGATTAGCAGATTAGCCATTGTGCCCAGAGCAGCAAAAAAAAGAAAAAAAAAAGGACTCCCAGAAGCCCTTCAAAACAGAGAATAATTCATTACCCACCTTGATTTTCACTTAAAATGTACTTTAACTACACTTCCAACTACAAACCCTAAATCACCCTCGTGTTCACAAAAAATCCATCATTTTTTATTTTATTGCGCGGCACTGGCATGACATAATCCCTTCCAGAGCGTCTCGGAGTGCTTTACGGATCAATAAATTACTTACCTGCACAGCAGAGGCAACGCGTGCAAGGCCATTGCAGTCATTCCGAGCTCGGTGCAGCCCCGGGGAGGTGTGGGAGGTGAGGGAGAGGCAGGGAAGGGGGTGCTCAGGAGTGGGGTTCTGCTCAGGAACGGGGGGTGCTGCGATGGGCTGGGCTGCAGGTGCAAGTAAGGTTGATGAACGGGGCTCACTCGGGGAAGGTGGAAGGAGCCGGGATGCTTTGCAAGCGATTTGCGGCTCTTCTGCAAAGCTTCGCAGCAGGGGGCCAATCCGCTCCTAGGCTTTGGAGAGTGGCCTGGAAAAAAAATTAAACCGAGGAAGGTGATGGTCTTTATTATGTTCTGCAGGTGCAGGCTGCTAACGGCAGCCGATCGTTTTTCTCACACAGCCCTGCCCTCTGGCTCGTAGAAACCGCAGCCCTCCCTGGCAGCTGCACCAGGTCTTCCACTAACGCAGCAGTAGGGCCAGGAGTTCCCTGCTTGCTCCTCAACCCTTCCCTTCCCCAGATTCCTTTCTCATCACCCACATCCAGTACGTGCATCGTACTTTGTGCCTTGTCACCTTTTGTTTGACTTGCTCCTGCGTCTTCACAGCGCTGATGTAGCGATGCGGCTTTCATTGCAATTGGATTTCCCTTCCTTTGCATGGTCATGGACCTTAGAGGCTCCTTGGTAGACTTGTTGTCTTAGCTCGTCTTGGTGCTTCTCTGAAAAAAAGGGCGTGACAGGGAGCCTGTGTGGCTACAGCAATACCTGCGAGCCAGGTGCATGATTTGAGTGCTCTTGGTGTGCCAGGAGCAGCTGCTGACTTTGAGGGAGCTTGAAGGGGGTGGATGATGTTTCTTGAGGAGGATGCAGCTCTGCTGGAAAGGGTTCGGAGTGGCTGGGAGGACGGGATGAGTACTAGAAGCAGGGTGGGGAAGAAATGCTGTCTTACACACCATGGAGGTGCTGAGGAGGAGCTGTCTTGAGCATCCTAAAAATGACTGAATCCTCTCTGGCTACAATTTCTTCCCACTTCAACCCTGTCTTCTCCACCCCCCCTCTATTCCTCTGCGTTTTTCTGTCAAGTCAGATGAGACTGATGGGCTACCGCGTAGCTTGTCAAGGTGGAAGGAGGAAGGAGATTCAGCCTCCACCCACATTTTGAGATTTGAGTCAGCCGACCAGGTTGCATTTTCATTTCCCTTCTCTGTGTTGTTGCAGTGTCTCCAAAAATCACCGAGATCTCTTCCGACATCTCCATCAACGAAGGCGGCAACGTCAGCCTCACCTGCATAGCCACGGGCAGGCCAGATCCAACAATCACCTGGAGACACATTTCACCCAAAGGTAAGAGCCAAACGTTACTTGAAATGCTCCGAGGGCCGTTTGAGTGGGCCGGTTCGCCTTGCAGCTGCCAAAATGAAGTGGCGCGCGCCGAAATGACGTGTCTGAATGCAGGAGTTGATGGCTGCGATGGAGAAACATCCCACCCCGTGGTCTAGGAGAGGAGTTTAGGGGTTTGCTTACCTGGACGGAGGGAGGGAGGCAGTAGGTACCACACTGAGTGGTTGCGCTTCGGGACTGAATGTGCCTTTCCAGCCCGATTTTGAAAGGTTTTTGGGGGAATTCTTGCGCGTTGCTTCAAAGAAGGACTATAAACAGTGCAAATGAGCAGGAAAATACATGAAGCATTAATTGGTGGCCTTGTTAATTGGTAAGCAAACCCTGAGCAGAACTGTGTGGGCGTGACTGCTGGGAAGCAAATTCCCATACGTGCCCATTTGGGAGCGTATTATTTCAAAACCATTTCCCAGCTGCTTTTTTGGCGTTTGCTTTGCGTTTTGCTGCCCTGTTATTCCCAAGTGGCTGGGAGGTTCTCACCGTTGAGCTGGGGGTGACGTCTGGAGGCTTTGGGTGGGGTGAACCGGGAGGCGGTACCTGCTGCTGATGCTCTGGTCCCATCTAAGCGCTTCAGTTCAACCTCAGTCGTTTTTATCTCCGAAGTTTTACCGACGTGGGCTGCTGTCCCCGGCAACAGCCTCAAGTTCTTCTCCGGGTTGGCCCAGCCGGGCTGTCTGGCAGCCGAAGGAGACGATGCAGCCGTGATGAATGGTGCTGTGTCTGCTCACTCTGTTCAGCTGCTTGACAATGGCTGCGGTGTCTCAGTGCAGCTCCATTGATTTTTTTTTTTTTTTTTGCTATTTTTCTGCGCTGTAGCAAACTGCTGGGTCAGATCCATCACTCCCCATAGCCCAGGCAGGGCGTGAGATGAGTCGGCAGCATCTCAGCTCCTTCCCTTGACAGGAGCCTCTGCAATAACCATTCCTCCCCAACCATTCCCACCCAGCGCACGTTGACTTCTCTGCCTGAGGTGGTCGTGCCTCTGAGAGGGTGGCCTTCGGCTGGGGTCTGTGCGTGGATGAATGATGAAATGCAGGACGTGGATCCCTGTGCTCATCTCCAGCCCTGATCTGTGGTTTCAAAGTTGCTGTCACTATATCTGTCACCATCAGGCTGTATTTATGGTTGAGGTGGTCCATGTGCTCCCACTTTGAAGCCTCCTCTTGCTCCTTTTCACCTTGTTTACTGTGACAACGTGGTTTTGCCTCACTCAACCTCCTCTCTACCTTTTTTTCACATGCATCTTGTTTTTTCCCTGCAGTCTCACTCCCCTTCCCACATCCCCTCCTGCTCCCCCAGGACCCTCTCCCACTCCCATGCCCCTCGCTGCCATCTCCCACGCACCATCCATCCTCTCCTAACCGGGCTCCCACTTTCCGGTGCCTCTGTCTTTCACCAGGGCTGTTTTCTGTGTTTGCTGCCATCCAGCAGGTTTCTTTCCCCAGGGAATCTTTACCTGCGCTTGAACCAGATGTTTCCATTTTACTTAGGACTTAGCTGCTATGGAAACTGAGGATGCACTAGGAGAGGAAGAGTGAGCTAATCAGAAATTACCTGTGGCGCCGTGTAATTTGCAGCAGCAGCTCTTACCTGATTTCGGTCATGATTAGGCATTCTGCTTTCAAAACTCAAAGAGAACAAATGATCACAGGAGATTTGCTTGACTCCGGCCTCCTGCTGCTGGAGGGTGCTGAGCACACAGGTGGCCCGAGACAACTTTGGTGGCTGCCCAGCTCCGCAAGTAGCTCCTCTGTTTCCCTCTCTGGGTCTAACCAAGCCACCAAGGGGGACCTCTACTTCTCCGCTTTGCATTCAGTGCACACAGAAGAGATGAAGATTGGAAGCGTGGGGGACTGAAATAAGAGCCAGGGCAGGTGCACGGAGGTGCTGTAGCAGATGCTGAGACAGTCACCCTCTCGCTAGTAGGATACGCTCTAATTTGGAGAGGCAGGAATGAGCAGGGACCCAGCGCATGCTGCCAGCCCCTCTCTTGGTTGTAGCTCTGCCTCGCTTCTCATCCCTGGGGAAGTCTAGAGAGAGATGTCTCCGGTTCCTCCTCACCATCTTCCTCCATCTCACGTGGAGAAAAGGAACCGGGGAGAATTGGTTAAGGGAGAGCTGGTGCATAATTTAAGGGTTTACACGGCGGATGGGTAAGCAGCTCTCACCGATGTTGCTGGGAGAGGCTTTGATAGCGCCGTCCGTGCCAGGCATGGGCAGATCGGTAGCTGAAGGAGCCAGTCCCCACGCTTACACCGGCAAGTGTTCCTCTGTGCAGAGGTACTTCACGGGCTTAATTATTTTCTTGGCAGCTCTAAGCCTGCTGTGCAGCTTTTGGTGAGAAATGGAGCAAATAAGAATGTTTTCTCCCTGGGGAGAGCGTTTGGTGGGGCCCTTCAGGGGATTTATACCCAGAGCAGCCCAGCTTCCCCATGACTGACCCTTTTCCAGCCCCTGCCAGCTCCCTTGACCACTTGGCTGTTTTCTCATCCATGTGTTGCTCTGGTCTGGTGCAAATGGATTTAGAGGCTTTGCCTGGTAAGCTCTGCTGAATTTTCATGTCTGCAGTTGCTGCCGCGTTATAGGAGCTGTTAAGCCTGGGATTGAGGCCCTGTTTGGTTTAGGTGCTGGAAGAGCTCCCCACAGCCAGAGAGAGGAGAGCATGGTTGGACTCAATGATTCGGTGGGTCTTTTCCAACCTGCTGATTCTATGATTTTTGCTGGGTAGCTTGGGAGGTGAGGGAACCTGAGCAAGTNCATGGTTTAGTGATTGATGGGAATGGTTGGACTCGATGATCCGGTGGGTCTCTTCCAACCTGGTGATTCTATGATTTTATGATTCTATAACATCCAGTGTGAAGGTAGCAGCATCTTTCCAGTAGAGGTGTAGGTTGTGCAGGGGACTGAAAGGCAATGTTGTGTGTGTCCACACACATTCGTATTTTCACCTATAGGTGCCGAGCATCTCCTTGTTTTGAAGGCTCTGGATGTATTTTGGTCCCCAGACTTGCGGTGCCAGCACAATCTGTAAACTGCAGAGAGGTCTTCTAGTTAATAGTCTCGTTTTGGTCACTCAGATGTTTCCATAGTTACTGGGCTTTTTATTTATTTTGGGGGGTAACTGATGTTGTCATGGCAATTGCCATGTTGTCAGGCTAGTTTTCATCTCTCAGCGGACAAAGACCAGGATTTCTTGGCTAGGAAAAAGCACGGCGTCCCACGACGCCAGGCACAGGGTGATGCCAAAGCGTGCGGAGCTGCTCGCTAGCAGAGTGAGTGGCACCGTGTTGAGCTCACCAGTGGGGGTTTATCCATGCTGCAAGACACAGGACTCGTTACACAACCTGTTAAGCTCAGGAGATGCACCAAGGAGTTGAAGTGAGGGGTTTCCCATGAAGGATGAGGGCTTGGCAGCCTCCATCCCAGGAGAAGCAGGCATGGCTTAGCAGTAAGGATACTGAGGGCTCCCTGGTCAGATGGCAGGGATGGTTCTCCTGCTGCAATGGAGCCAGGGACATGAGGAAAGGGTTTAAGGATTAGGTGTGTGCACGCAGATACCCTGCCCAGAACTGGTCTGCCACGCGTGGATATCCCGAGCCAGCGACTGCATCCAAGTCGTCATCCTTAATGACCCTCAATGGACTTTTCTGCCATGGTTTTGTCTAATTGCTTTTTGATGGTTGCTGTGCTATGATGGATTCTGGTGTAAGGCTTAAGGCAGCAGCTGCCGGGGTAGGAAAACATTCCGGTTTGGCTTGGTGGTGTATTTACTCACGAAAGGTCTGATTGAGAGGTCTTTATAGTGGGAATCCCTCATTAATCTCAGGATTAGGCTGGGTGCTGAAAGCCAGCTCTTGTGCGGAGCTGGACTCCTGAGTTCAGTCTGAGCTGGGATTTGTGGGGTAGGTGCAGCCTCACTGCTTCTCAAGGCAGAGATATGAGACCGGGGAGATGCTTGGAGGATCCTGACATTGCCATGACCCTCGCTGCTCCTCAAGGCAGAGATATGAGACCGGGGAGATGCTTGGAGGATCCTGACGTTGCCGTGACCCAGATTTCCTCGGTGATCAGTTTATTTAACCTCCCTGCTTCTTGGTGTCCTCCCTGGAAGAGGTACAATAGCAGTCCCTTGCCTCTCAGGACTGATGGGGGAATAAGTGCATTCGAGACGTGAGGCGCTGAGGTGCGGCAGTAATCACAGCTCGTACAGGCACTTAAGATAGATGAGACACGGTGGCCTGATGTGGCAGGGGTCTCATGAGATCATCTGTCAATACATCAGCAGCAAACCAGGGAAGGGACTCTGGGAGCAGTCTGGTGTGTTTGGATGTATTGATTCTCTCTGGCTCTTGGTGGGGCTTGAGGACAAGGAACTGCAAAGAAAAATCCAGCTTGAAGAGTTGCTTGTCCCTGGGAGGGGGATGCAGTCTTTTCCATTGGAGGTTTGTCCATTAAGCACGTTGCCTGCAGTCCCTCATCTTTCCAGGCTCCTTTGTGGATGGGAGATAGGGCATATTTGTAGGTCTGGAATCCAGCTGGGAGGCACAGAGAGAAGGAGGAAGGCAGGGAAATCTCCATCTGCTTTTGTGCTGCCTTCTCCCTGGCAGTGATCAGCTCAGTGTCCCACAAGATCGCTCCCTCTAACCCTGCCTCAAATCACCTCATTAACTCAAGACCAGAGAGCCGCGCTCTTTGCTGTCCTTTCAACAGGGGAATATCTCTTGGAGCGAGCTGATCATTTGTGTGAAACTGCTTTTACGTTCTGGGTCTTGTGGTTTTGCACCCTTTCTTGTCTCCTGGTGAAGATTCAGGGGCTTTTGGAAGAAGCCAAACACCTACCTCACATTTCTTCTTGGTGTTTAGGCAGAAGGGAGAATTTATCTGTGTTGTCTCAGGCTGAAAACTTGCCAAAGAGCCAACCCAAGCTTGTAGGGCCTTGCAGAAATGAGGAAGAGGGATTAGGGGAGATGAGTCCTGTGTTCAATTGTGGGCCCCTCACCACAAGAAGGATGTTGAGGCTCTGGAGCGAGTCCAGAGAAGAGCGACAANCAGAGGCTGCCCAGGGAGGGGTTTGAGTCACTTTCCCTGGAGGGGTTTAAAGGACAGGTGGATGAGGTGCTGAGGGACATGGGTTAGTGATTGATGGGAATGGTTGGACTCGATGATCCAGTGGGTCTTTTCCAACCTGGTGATTCTCTGATTCTGTGATGTCCGACCTCATTTTGTTGCATGCATCTCCCAGGTCTTGTTGTGAGTAGGTGTCCAATGAAGGCTCATCTGACTCATTCAGTGGCCGAGACCCTCATCGTCCTTCCAGGAGGGAGTTGCAGGCCGGGGCTCCAGCTGAATTAACTGAAGCGTTTCGACCGGCTCCAATCCTGTCGGCAGCTCAACCGTCCCCTTGTTTACTGTTGAAATAATTACTGCTTTGCCATAATATTAGCTCTGAGCCGTGACTCCATTACCATTATCGCCGGAATATTACCCATTTATTATCTCCCAGCAACCCTGGAAGATGAACACTAGGCTTCAGAGACCAATTGTTTTACAACAGACAGAATCTTGGTGTGCATTGTTTAATGAGGTAAACTACATTATAGCCGGCATTAATTTGGCTGTGGCGCTCTCCACTAAATCATTGCTAACCTGTAAATCTGCCATTGGTTTTGATGCGGGCTTAATCAGGGCTCACTGGGCAGATCAGCCAGGAAAAGGGTCACCGGTGGTTCTGTTCGCGCTGTGTGAGGTACAAATAAGTAGGTTGCGCTCTTGGAGGAGCAAGACTTGGAGATGGGCACTAGTTTTTATAGAATGGGTTGGCTTGGAAGGGGCATTAAAGGTCATTCAGTTCCAACCCCCTGCCTCCCACTGGATCAGGGGCTCCAAGCCCCATCTAACCTGGCCTTGAACACCTCTGTTCTCTGTCCTCATACTNATGTCCCTCAGCACCTCGTCCACTTGTAACTTAAACACCCCCAGGGAAGGCGAATCAACCACCTCCCTGGGCAGCATATTCCAATGCCCAATGACCCTTTCCGTGAAAAACTTCCTCCTAATCTCTAGCCTAAATCTCCCCTGGAGGAGCTTGAGGCCATTCCCTCTCATCCTGTCCCCTGTCACTTGGGAGAAGAGACCAGCTCCCTCCTCTCCACAACCTCACAGATCATCTCCGTGGCCTCCTCTGGAGTCCCAACAGCTCCATGTCCTGTGCTGAGGACTCCAAAACTGAACGAAGGGCTCCAGTTGAGGCCTCATGAGAGCAGTGCAGAAGGGCAGAATCCCCTCCCTCACCCTGCTAGGTTTGTGCTTGGTTACGGTGAAGGAGGAGCTGGCATCGCTGGGGGTCGCTTGTAGAGTATGTGCACAACCAGCAAAGGGATCCTAGCAGGATGAATATTGATCCCGTTGAGCGCCAGCAGTTTCCCCGTCGACACCCATGGGAGCAGGCTGGGGCTCAGAGGATCAGGCAGCATCGCATCGTGGTCTGTAGGGTTTGCTTTCCTCAAGGAGTGACTTCAACACGATTAGCTTGCCATCCGCTAAGCAATTGGCTGGGGGTGGCTCTTTTTAGCGTTTCCCCTCCACTGATGTGCCTTGCTTCTTTCGAAGCAATGGGAGATTATGTACTTGCGCTTGTATATATATAAAAGTAATATTTTTTGATTCCCTGCATGGTGGAAATGAACTCTCTGAGCTGATTTGTTTGCATATTTGGCAGAGCCGCCTTTAAAATATGCATCTCAGTACAAAAATAACAAGACCCCTACCAGCTACAAATGAGGCAATGTCTTTCCCTTAAGAAAAGGGGTAGGGGGGGAGAAAAATCTCTCAGCTTCAGCATATTCCCTAAACACAGCTTTGCAATGTCACGCTTCTCCTCCTTGCCAGAGGCAGAGCGTGCTCAGCTCCTTATCTCAGCCTGGGGAGGCGGGTGGGCTGGTTTCTCTGGTGGAGCAGCGGGTGCTGCTGGTTGCTGATGCACTGGCGGGGGTAAAGCAGCATTTCCCCCGCTGGATCAGGGGCTCCAAGCCCCATCCAAGGTGGCCTTGGACACCTCCAGGGATGGGGCAGCCACCACTGCTCTGGGCAACCTGGACCCAGGGTTGCCCCATCCTCAGTGTAAAAAATTTCATCTCATCTCCATCTCCCTTCTTTCAGCTTCAAAACATTCCTCCTATCCCTGCCCTCNTCCCAAGTGACAGGGGACAGGACGAGAGGGAATGGCCTCAAGCTCTGCCAGGGGAGATTTAGGCTAGAGATTAGGCGGAAGTTTTTTACGGAAAGGGTCATTGGGCATTGGAATATGCTGCCCAGGGAGGTGGTTGATTCGCCTTCCCTGGAGGGGTTTAAGTCACGAGTAGACGAGGTCCTGAGGGACATGGTTTAGTGTTTGATGGGAATGGTTGGACTCGATGATCCGATGGGTCTCTTCCAACCTGGTGATTCTATGATCTCCATCACCTCCTCTGCACTCGCTCCAACAGCTCCATGTCCTTTCTGTGCTGTTATCTTCTTACCGTGGTGGGACGAGGTGGACAAAACCCAACACGCTGACGCTATCGGTTTGCTGTATTTTTTTTTCTCTCCTCTTTAGCGATGAGCACAGCTCCTTCCCCAGTAAGCGTGTGGCTTTGTGCCGGTGGCTCGCTCGCTCCCTGCCTGGGACTCGCCTTTCATTCAGCTGGCGTGGGAAAGAGCAAGGGACAGGAGCACCTGCGATTCGAGAGATCTCCACACAAATTAAAACCTTTTATCAGCCCCTAATAGCTGTGCAAACTAATTATATTTGGGCCAAACTTTGCTGGCGACTCCCCCGAGGTATTATTATAAAAATCTGAGCTGTGGAAACGCGTCCCCATTCTGTCAACACCGGGTCGCTTCAGCTGTAGAAAACTCGACTCCGACTCATTTTAGCTCCCGTGATGTGCTTTGCATAAGCCGCTGCAGTTGTTTTTTGGGGAGGAGAGAGCATTTCTGGGCTGTCTCACATGTGGCCCAGGTCTGCCAAGCCAAGGGCAGGGCTGAGTGTGGGGGAATCGCACTGAATTCTTGATTTTTCCAAGCCCTCAGAGTCCAGCTCGACCTGCCGCTGTTCTCCTGCAGACATCAGCATGACCTTGGGGCTGAGGATGTATAAATTGGGTACCGACCTCCCTTAGGGATGTGATGATGTGTTTGAGGGGTAGGAAGGATGTCTGGAGAGGTGATGGAGATGCTCAAACCCTGGCAGGTGGGAATGAGCAGAGGGAGAAAGCACGTGGATAGTTTTCCTGGCATTTGTTTGGGGGGCTTCTGGTGGCGTTGGAGTGATTTTTTCCCCTGAATTTGTGCTCATCATCTTCCCAGCATCGTGTCCTGATCCTTTCCTACCCTTGCAACATCTGAGTGAACATTGCTGACTGACCATGAGCCAGTAG
>WAAB01008995.1:456484-470621 GCA_013389865.1 Piaya cayana | reverse complement strand
AAGCATACATTTTTCTCTTTCTTGACTATAACACTATACCATTGGAAGATTACTCCAACATACTACAGTCTGCAAGTTGCCTATAAGCATCAATAATACTATTAGGGAATGAAGAATTCTGAAAGAGACTTTTGACTAAGCTAACGGTATTTTCCAGAGCAAATGTCAGAATCTTTATGGAGTTACTCTTCTCTTCTGCTAACTTACAGTGAATGATAAAATTGCTTCCTGTGTATTGTGCTATTTCTACAGTTGATCATGGATTGCTGCCCTAAATAATGAACTAAAAATATGAGTTCATTTCTGTACTGTATTATGAATGTGTTATTGTCACAGCATGTAGTTACAATCATTCACAGTGTGAACATGAGGTCTGAATAGTAAATTGTCCTGTAAACAGTCTTCTCCTGTGAATTCATGAATTTCCAATCTTACCTCTCATAATGATTAATACTGTATTGCCATTTAACTCTCAGGTCATTCGGCAGAACAGCCACCATACCTCAGAAGTCATGGAATTGAAAAAGCACTTACTACAGAATGATAATAAGGTTGTATGACAATATAACTAATGAATATTATATCTTTATAGAATGAAGATGCAGACAATAAATATAAGAAATTATTAAAAAAAACAATCTACTACTGTTGTTGAGAGGAAAATTTAAAAACTAGATTTTCAGAATAAGAAAAAATTGTCTGTATAGAGTCATTTGATACCATTCCTACTGGAAGGAATAGTTTCCCATAGACAGGGATGAAATACCTACAGGGGAAGAAAAGAATAAATACTGCATTAGTAAGACATTTTTGTACTAGTAGCTGGAAGATTTGTACTTCGCAGGACTGAGTGTTCAAATTTTAGACACAAATTTGTTCCTGTCTATTAATCCATAATGACAATGTCTACATCACAAGGAAAGATGTCTTCAGTGAACTTTGAGGAGGGAAATTTTCTGGTTTTTCCCTTAAGCTATACTTGTTCTTTATAAAATCAGTACTTGTTCTATACAAAAGACATTCAGCAAAACGACTTATCTGAATTCTCAATTACACCCTCAATGTTTCAAAGAAAAATATAAAATTGAGTGCTGCTACACTTTGTCCAGTTTCCAGTGTTGAATTACCTCGAAAAAAAAATGTTGTTTTTAAAGTTATTTTCCTATTTTTAATCCCTCTTGCAAAATACAGCTGCTTTTTCAATAACCTAGACAGAATCAAACATGATCACATCTTAGAAGGCCATCAGATTTGCTAGGCATAGAGGTAAGACTGATTGGCATGTAGTTTCCCTCAGTAGATGGGAATTCTATAGCAGACACAAATCCTATAGCAGATATGCCCCAGTTCCAGCCGGGGAAGCATTAATTTCCTGGTTTTGGTAGGGAAGAGTTAATTTTCACTAGGCACTGGGAAGGGACATATTCAGGGCAGGTGACCAGACTGGCCAAAGGCATATTCCATGGATCAGTGTCATGTCCAGTATACATAAAGGGCAGTGGTCAGCCAGGTGAGGTGTCTGGGGGAATGACTGGGCAGCAGATCATGGCTTGGGAGAGGAAGCAGTGACACCTATTTTGTATACTCTGTTATTGTTATTATAGTTGTGTTTTTCTTTGTTCTTCTTTCTTTTTCTTTGTTTTTCTATAGTCATATTTCTTTGTTTTCTTCATGTTCCATCTCCTTTATTTCTGATTCTCCTTCCCGTTCCACTGAGGCAGACAGGAGGGAGGTGTGAATGAGCAGTTGTGTGGTTCTTTGTTGCCAGCCTGAGACTAGCTTGTGGCTAAACAATGACCAGAGGTTATTTGGGAGATTCTTTAGAGTATGTGAAGTCTGAGTATAAATGAAATACTTTAATCGAGGCAGAAATATAAATAAGATACAGGTTATGTTTTTGTTTTGACATAAGCAGGAATGAGAGGTTTTGGAGTATCCTTCCCCAGAAATATTCAAAACCCACCTTCAAAAATTTCTGTGCAATCTGCTATAAGTGAACCTCCTTTAGCAGATTTAGCAGAGCATTTGGACTAGATGACCTCTAGAGGTCCCTTCCAACCTCTACTGTTCTGTTATTCTGTGAGAGTGTCACTCAAGGGCACTGTCTTTGCCACAGTGCAGTCTCCATGTTTCCTATGGCACTTTCCTGCAACTTCTCATTAGATTGAAGTAATGTGGAGTTACTGCTTCAGTTTGCATTGGTATCCTTTTCACACTAATTTTGAGTTAGTTCTGAGGTAAGTAAAGTATGCTGCCACCTCCTTCTGGAATACCAGAATTACATGAAAATGCATTAGCTTGTGGGTTAGTTTAGGATGACATGATATGAGAGTCCATTTATTTATAAAACATTATAAAAGAAAGAGTGAAGCCATAAAGCATCCCTGATTTGTTCTCTTCCTTTAATGAACTTCTAGATCAAAAGCAAAATCAACATATGTCCTGTTCATACGTTACATAGACAGTAAGTGACAGATTCCACTGCCAGTTGCTTCACTTTGAGCAGTAACTTTTATCTTAGAGAATGCTGTTGATATTGGAATAACATTTGATATACTTAAGGATAACAGAATCCTGTATTTATGCAACACTGTTCCAGATTCAAACTGATCTCTTCTGTTCATCACTGTGTATGTAATATTTATATATCTTGTGTAAGAGACAGCAAGCAACTATAAAGCATGAAAATCTGGTTTCAGTTACAACATATCTGCAGGATAATCTGTAAAGTTTGAAACACAACAACTTGTTTCCCTAAGGCCCTGACCGAGTCTAGCCAGTCTTATTCTTAAACTGTTATCCTCTTTACTCTCAAGTGAGAAAGTATAAGGGCTGCAAGTCCCTGAGCATGTCTGACAAGCAAAGCATCATCTGAGAGGAAGAAGAATGAAAAAGGTCAGACTGCTCTGGGTAACTGAGAGCACAAAGGTCTTTCTAGAGAGAATGGCTATAGGCAACAAATGACACCTTGGTTATCAGTACTAAAACTGTAATATTTTCATTCTTATTGTCTTTGTCTATTTATAAATTACTACTGTAGAAAAATAAGCTAGATGAGGGGAATAGAATTAAAATAAATGTTTAATGTCCTATTAAACAGTTCAGTTGTTGTTCATATGTTAGTTTTTAATTACATCTGATTCCTCTAAAAGAAGGAAATCAACTTAGTCTTTTGAGGAGAGACTTAAGAAATGGTGCTCAGTAAAAAACTTTTTAAGATGGGATTAGTTGCCATCTGAAGTTGCTTGGCACTCTTCTTCAACTGTAAAGAGAATCTAAACAATCCCTCTTTAAAAGATGGTTAAGTTATATGAAATAAACTTTCTCCTGTATAACTTACTTGTCTTTTCACAATGAGTGTGGCCAAAATAATCCACAATGCACAACATAATGCCATTTTGCTTAGATATTTGAAGATTCGGACCTCATTATGTGATATCAATTTTATAAATATTTTGTTGTCATTGCTGTATATTGTTGGAATAGAGAGTAATAATTGGGCCAAAATACTGGTAGTCTGAAAAGCCAGGGATCAGATTAGGAATTCTAAAGTCTTGATAGAATTAAACCAGTCCCGGAACTTCAAGGGCAAGAAGAAAAGCTTCTGTATATACTTTGGTATGGCAGATGAAGTTGCTAGACCATCATATTTGAGAAGTCATGGCAGTCCAGTGAAGTTCCTACTGGCTGGAAAAGGGGAAACATAACCCCCTTTTTTCAAAAAAAGGGAAAAAAGAAGACCCAGGGAGCAACAGACTGGTCAGTCTCACCTCTGTGCCCAGCAGCATCATGGAACAGTCTCTCCTGGAAAATTTGCTGAAACACATGGAAAATGAGGAAGTGATTAGTGACGGCCAACATGGCTTCACAAAGGGCAAAGCATGCCTGGCAAATCTGGTGGCTTTCTATGATGGGGCTACAGTGCTGGCTGATAACGGAAGAGCACCTGATATTGTGTACCTGGACTTGTGCAAAGCATTTAATACAGCACAGCATGACATCCTTGCCTCTAAATTTGAGAAGCACAGATATGATAAATCATGGATATGATAAATGGACAGCATAGTGGATAAGGAGGTGGCTGGATGATTGCAGTCAAAAGTTGCAGTTAATGACTCAGTGTCCAAACAGAGACCCTGTGACTAGTGGTGTTCATCAAGGTTTGGTATCGGGACGTGCTCTACTTAATATCTTTCTTGTAAGACATTGTCAGTGGAATTAAGTGCACCCTCAGCAATTTCACCAATGACTCCAAGTTGTGTAGTGTTGTTGACACATGGCAGAAAGGATGCAAGCCACAGGGACCCTATTGAGAGGCAGGCCTATGAAGTTCAACAAGGCCAAGTAAGAGGTCCTACACCTTGGTGGGCACAATCTCAAGCACAGATAAAGGGTGGGTGGAGAATGATTGAGAGTAATCCTGCAGAGAAGGACTTGGAGGTATGGATGATGAGAAGTTCAACATGATCCAGCAATGTGTGTTTGCAGCCAGGAAAGGCAATCATATCCTGGGCTACATCAAAACAAGAGTGAACTGTAGGTCAAGGGACGTGATTCTTCCCCTCTACTCCACTCTCCTGAGTCCCCATATGGAGTACTGTGTTCAGTTCTGCAGTCCTCAGCACATGAAGGGCATGAACCTATTGGAGTAAGTCCAGAGAAGGGCGACAAAGATGATCAGAGGGCTGGAGCACCTCTCCTATGAGTACATGCTGAGAGAACTGGGGTTGTTCAGCCTGGAAAAGTTTCTAAGGGATCCTTATAGCAGCCTTCCAGTACTTAAAGGGGGACAATAAGAAAGCTGGAGAGTGACTTTTTATAAGGGCCTGTAGTGGGAGGTCAAGGGATAATAGCTTTGAATGGAAAGAGTGTAGATTTTGATTAGATATAAGGAAGAAATTTTTTACTGCGAGGGTGATGAGGCACTGGAATAGATTTTCCAGAGCACTGTGTATGTCCCATCCTTGGAAGTGTTCAAGGCCAGGTTGGATGTGGTTTTGAGCAATGTGGTGTAGCAGAAGATGTCCCTGCCCAACGTAGGGGGATTAAAACTGAATTTTCTTTAAGATCCTCTCCAATTCAAACCATTTTATGATTCCATGAAAATAAATGTGGTAGTATTATTTTTACAAGTGCCTGTACAGCTTTAATGTTCAATTTAATCTCAAAAAAAACCCTGCCAAAATAAATTCAAGGCAGCATATTAGAAAACTATGCACTAATATTCTACATCCCTGTACAAAAAGTAGACAGACACACACAGACAGGCTAGCAAAAATTAAATTACATGAAATTATTTCAAAAGGTAGAATGCTGGAAAGAAAAAAAAAAGGTTTTGGCCTTAATTCTAAGAGCTGGAAAAGTGAAGTTAAAGACAATTTTTAGCATGTCACTTTTACTTGACCTGAATAGTTTTTTGTTTTTATAAGTCAGACAACTGCTAAAACATAACTCACAAGATCCCAGCAGATGTGATTTAGACACATCATTTTTATTCATTTTAATGGAATTTGGTATTTTAGTGTTCAACACTTTTTGTGTTTAATAAAATTATGTATTTAATGAGCAATCAAAATGTACTCAGATGTAAAAAATATCAATAAAAGAGGGACTTGTAATAATTTAGAAATTGTTTTGGTAACATTTTTGTTATTATTATGCAAATACTTAATTAGAAAAGTAAATTCAAAGTGGCTTGTAAACAAGATAAATATGGTGAAAAACTAATTATCATAACAGAACATCTGTAACAATAATCTGAAAAATACAATGTTTAGTGTTCTAAAATCTACTCTGAAACAGTACTCTGAAAAATTAAAATAGTAATAGAAGCTTTGAGATTAAACTGGGCAGCAAATTAGTATGCTTATTTTGCAATTTAGCTTACAATTTTTTTCCAAAACACTACTTGGAAACTTTTCAATTATCTTTTTAAAAAAATAATTCTATATAATGAGGAGGGAGGAAATAAGGGAAATAATTTTAAAAGCTTTACTTGGATAGTTTGTCTGCACAAAGTTAAAGAATTGTGTGATATAGAATCATAGAATCACCAGTTTGGAAGAGACCCATTGGATCATCGAGTCCAACCATTCCTATCAAACACTTAACCATGTCCCTGAGCACCTTGTCCACTCGTGCCTTAAGCACCTCCAGGGAAGGCGAATCAACCACCTCCCTGGGCAGCATATTCCAACGCCTAATGACCCTTTCCGTAAAAAATTTCCTCCTAATCGCTAGCCTAAATCTCCCCTGGCGGAGCTTGAGGCCATCCCCTCTTGTCCTGTCCCCTGTCACTTGGGAGAAGAGGCCAGCTCCCTCTTCTCCACAACCTCCTTTCAGGTAGTTGTAGAGAGCAATGAGGTCTCCTCATCTTTTTAAAACTGTTAGAAGAGCTAGCTAACGTCACAGAAAGACATATAATGTGTAGGAGATGAAGAAACTAAGAAGTGTAGGCAAAATATCTTGAAAGGTTTCTTAGCTCAAAGAATTCCAAAGCAATGGAATTTCCTCTTGAGAGAAGTTTTTAACTTTCATTGTTTTCATCTACATAATTACGAGAGTTACTATGTGAAACTTTCTAACAGTCATGAAAAAAGCCCAAATTTCTTCTTCATAATAAACTTCTAAACTTAACTATCATGGTTTCCTATGAGTGTTTTCAAAGATGTATATGTAGGATTCAAAGACAGGGTCTCCAATTTTACCTCTCTACAAAACAATGGACATATTTTCTAACTTTAAAACATCAGTGAAAAAGTTCTATTTTTTTTAATCCAATTTTCATATTATTTAAATGGAAAATGTGGTGGTAATAATACCAAAAAGAAACTATGTCTGACAATGTGGCAGCTAGAAACCAGCTATATTTTAATGAGAAATCTGATAAAAATAAAATCTGTATATACATAGCCATTTATCTTGCAGGGAGTCTGCTGGGTTTTTTTCATTTCTCTTCCTTTTTAAAAAAAAAATAAAGGAATATTTTTTCACTCAGCTGGCTGAAATCCTATGGGAATTTAATGGAATAAGTATGGCTTCATTTACTGATATTATAGAGTGCTAGCAGACTATAATCATATTATCGGGTCAGTAGAAATAATTTTTCCCCCCTTTCTGAGTGAATACTGGAAGTTAACTACTGCAATAAATCACCTTTTCTCAGTGTAGCAAAACCAATACATACGAGGTCAAATGCAATAAAAAAATGGTAGCTTACTCATGAGATATGAGGATGTATATCTTGCCCACTTCAGTGTGACTTCATTCATTCTGCCTTTATAAAAAGTAAGCATTTGATTATAATCTCATCATGTTTTTAATAGAAATTTTCTTCTTGTTCTCTTTCTCCTTAGTATTCCCAAGCACTTAGTATCGTTGCATTGGAACCACGATAAACTAGCAGTATGGCAATTGCTGTGACACATCCAAAGGCAGAATGCATATAACTTTTCTGTTTGGCATAAGAGAAGGCAACACAGTAACCACAGCCAGTATTCACTGGGCATAAAATAAGCCCTGGCAGCCTTAGCTGCAGTGAGGAAGATCAGTTAAGAAGAAAGGACAACATGTTTATAAATCAACAGTCAATTCATTTCCCCATTTTGTCTTTATGGATTCAGAATATCCTGAATAACATGAATGGCTGTTATCTGCAATTAGGAGGACTAAAATGGAATACAGAATTCCACTCACCTAACTGAAGCCATTTAGAATTAGACCAAGCTGGTTAGGCCAGTTTAGAACAGACTAGAGTGACTGTCTCTCCCAAGATACTTGTGGAATCTATGGATTACTGAGGGAACCTCACACATCTAGTTTACATAAGTTTAGCCTAATTTTAACATCTAAGCGAAGGCAAATATTATCTAACCTGAGCTACTTTATCCAAACAAATGATGAAAATTTCCTTTATTTTTATAACGATTGGAACTGTGTATTCAGGTATATCATCACATATAAAAGTATTATGCCATCCATGTGTAGCTCTATCTGACTGCACATTCACGTACAAAAACATGAATATTGCACTTCATTGTTTTGTTTGATTTCAGTCAAAATACAGTAGCTAACTTCTTATGGAATTGCTTTCAAAAGACATGAGTGCTGGGCTTACTGACCTGATTTCAGCTGGTATAGAGTTAATTTTCTTCTTAGTAGCTGGTATAGCACTGTTTTTTTCAATTTAGTATGAGAATAATGCTGATAACACACTGATGTTTTTAGTTGTTGTTAAGTAGTGCTTCTATTAAATCAAGGGCTTTTCATATTTCCATGCTCTGCTAGTGAGCAGATGCACAAGAAGCAGGAGGGAGCATAGCAAGGACAGTTGACCCAAACTGACCAGAGATGTTTCATACCAGATGACATCGTACTTAGTATACAACATGGAGTGATCTGGACAAGGGATGTAATCACAGCTCAGGGAAAGGCTAGGCATTGGTCTACGAGTAATGAGAAATTGCACTGTATATAATTTGTTTAGTATATTCTTTTATTAAAATAATAATTATTATCATTATTATTATGATTCTCTCTTCCTTTGCTGTCCTTTAAACTACCTTTCACTCAATCCTCAAATTCTAGTTTTCTCCCATTCTCCTCCCCAATCCATGGAGAGACAGGGATGAGGGGTGGTGAGTGAGTGCCTGCGTGGTGTTAAGTTGCCATCTGGAGTTAAATCATGACAGCCTGATAATTTTGTATGGATTTTTTAAATGCAGTCCTAGCCTTTGCCTTACCAAACACAGCTCTATCTGCACAAACTGCTTTTGCAGATTGTATCCTCCTTTTGTATTTTCAGTTTTCATACAAAAGGAAAGTGAATATTTCAAACATATTCTTATTTAAACATACGTATTTTGCTTATGCTATATTACCTTGGACTAAGATTTTAAAAAAATGTGAAGAGACAGTTATAAAAATTGTTTCTAGCAGTCAGATTAAATGTGCCGTCTGCAAGGTGGAAGTAATTTAAGATGTCTCTCTAGCTAACTACCTAATAGTACCTTTTGCAGCAAAAAAGTACTCCACGTGAAGCAGCAAGTTCCACAGTTTGGATGGCCAGCATTAAATTCTTTTTTTAAAAAAACATGAAAACATATACACAAAAAGGAGTCACCTAAGCACAGTGGAAGATACTGCATCTTCCTGCAAAAAACATCCTGTTTCATTTTACTGTGACAGATGCAATGACCTCTATGAGCCAGGTTAATTTGATGCAAAATTGATTGTCACTGTAGAGTCATCAGTGTTCAAATATGCAATTGATGGTTAGTAATTTAATGTACCTTTCAGAAAAACAAATACGAAATATGAATTAAAATCTTAGAAAAACATCGTTTCTAAATAAATAGTTCATATCTAAAATCTCCTTAAATACTGAATAAGTCTTGGGGTTATGTGGGTGTTATTAGAATGCTTTATATATAAAAACATGTGACCACAGGGCACGATATATTATCAAAGCAGTTCTCCCAACCATTATCCTGTGTTCTACAAATATAAATATTTTCTTGTCAACGAGATTTCTGCCTATGTGCATGTCCTATATTCCTGTTGAACAATTTACATCCAAGTTTTATCCTCCTGATAATATTCCTAATTACTCATAGCACAATCATGTTAGTTATGTCTAAATCATATTCTGGATAAATGCCAGTGTTTGAAGAGTGCACTCTGCAGTAGGGACTACAAAACAAGCCTGATGTTTGTAAGAAATAATATATAAAAGCATGTTATCATAAAAAGTATGTGTGTAGCATGCAGTGTCTAGGGGCAATAATTATTCCTGAATGTTTCAAGATCCTTCAGTATTTTTACTTTTATTTTCCACAGGTATTTGTATAGAAGAAAGCCTTTTTAAAAGTGTATGAATATATACAGAAAATCAGTTTTGGCCTGACAGACAAAAGTTTCACCAATCAGAAAATTAAATCATCACCAAATAGATATTTTACAGTGCTTGGTGGTTAAGTAATAGCTAGAATAGAACTTCATTTGGGCATTGAAGGGTGAATGGGAATGAGGACAAGAGAAATCATAAGAAAGTAGTACCCTTGGGCAGAAGGCATGTTCTGAGGATTGATCTCATTTGTGTGGTCTACAATTAAATAACCTTCAGAAAATGAACCCGAATGCAACTTAAACACATCTGAATGGCTTCTAGTCATGTGGATTTTAAAATAAAAAATTAATAACACATCTGTGAATCCCAAATTAAGTCATGGGCCTAGTTTGCCTCTGAAGTGAGAAGGAAAAAGTAGCCGTATGATGTGTCAAACTAAAAAGTCAGCAACATGTTTATTTCTCTGTATGTCATTGATACTGAATGTTTGTTATATTTGCATAGCATGCTAGAGCTAGCAATTCACTAAACATGAGTTAGACGGAAATCAACGCAAAATTCAGGTTGTGTTGCCTGGAAAAGCAAACATATTGAAGACGGATATGGTATTATTGCAGTCAAGGAAGTGTGTTTAACAAGTTCCCATGTGAGCTATGCCTGTGAAATTCAGAATTAACAATTATATCTATATATTTCAGTCCTGATTCCAGTTTGCATACATTTCAGTTATTATAAATAATATTTTCCTTATATGCCTACAATGGATAGTGCACCTACAGTATTAGACTGGTACTTGGATATCAAGGTACATTTGGATGCATTTTTTTTTAGCCGTTCACCACAACCTTGCACTGCTAACATCATTTCTAGGAAGCTGTAAGAACAGAACCCTGATATTTCAGTGATTTTTGTACTACTGGAGAATTGGAAGAATTTTGTGTAATCATCTTTGGAAACAGCAAAATTGCTTATAATTTCAGACATTTAGATGTGCTGCAAAAAGCTAGAGGAAACCACTCACTGTTTAGAGCCTTCAAATTAAAAATATATGGTACAATTAAAATATATTTGAAATATAACCTTGTTTCAAAGGATTCCTTATTTTCCTTTGATTTGCAAATCTGACTGGCATAGCACATTGTGGTGGTGTCACCCTGCCCTGGCCCATTTAATATGTTTCTCTCCATTCTCTGGCCTACATTCTGATCCAGGGAAAACCTGGCACACCTAGGGAGACAATTTGCTTCCTAACAGCCTTGTATACCTGCTACCTGGATCATGGCCCAAGAGAGATGATAAGCAGGATTGTACAACTTGGTGGGTTCTGGTACAACTGGAACTTGTACAACTCCTGGAAGGTATCAGAAATGCCTCATCTTAGTTTTAGCCCATGGATAACTCGGCGGGGGCCAAATGAACTTCACGAACAAATCAATATGATTTCAGATGAAGTCCATTTATTCAGGTTCCCTCGTTGTTTATATAGGACAAGCAGGCCAAAACATCAGGTAAACACTGATTGTTCCTTCTGCCCTAGCAACTAGCCTCTCCTGGCAACTCCCCATCCCACATCTCCCTGCTGCCAGCTCAAAAAACTCCTGCTCCCACCTGTAAACCACTTCATTAACATAACACAACAGAGTCATCCAAAACCTTTGTGACCCTCCCAACTCCGCCCTGCCAAGGCACTTAAAGAACAGTTCCAACACATGGAAACATACTAACCAAAGTCATTCATCTCAGGATCCTATATTCAAGGTCCTATGAAAGGCATTTTGAGCTCTTCTGGATCACAACAGGCTAGAACGCCTCTCGGGAGTAGCATGCAGATCATCATCTGACAAAGCAGACAGAAAGGCCAAGGCAAACATCAGACATAAAAAAGACTCAATTACTTCCTGTTAAGGAATGTCAAATTGTGAGTCATTTTCACTAAACCTGAGAACAGGTAAGTTTACTTGCAGGCTAACCTCTCTCTCCCTATGTGTGTTTAAACAGACACACATATCTGTGGGTGTGCATATCCAAATACCACTGTGTGCATAAATATCCATATATAATTTTGTGTGTGTATAGCCATGTGTTTTTGTACTTGTGTGTGTGTGTCTTGATTTAGGACGCTACGCAGTAAGATAACCTCATTTTTGAACCTGTGATTAAGTTGCTACTTTGATCATATCAAATCACTTTTAATCATCTTGTTAAATATTAACTTGGGTAATGATTAATTGCTGATAGAATCCTAGCTTTTAATCTACATCTAAATCATTAATAAATTCCAAATTGCTGCTAAAACTTAGTGTAAATAAAGTCTTTCAGCAGCACACATATTCTTTAAGCCCAGTTACTGCTAGTGAAAACATCAAGCAGTGTGATACACATCTTTCTTATCATGCTCGATCATTAAAATTTTGCTTAAATGGTTAGAATTCTGAAGACAGATCATTATTAAGAATCAATATTAATATGTTTATATTTAACTTTTTAATTATTATTTTGAAGTTCTTTCTGATCAAAAACCCTTAAATGTCATTTCCTTTACTTGTCTAAAAGATCAGACTGAAAAAGATGGAACCCAGTTCATGAACAAAAGTTACCTGATGGTTTCCACTGAATTTATATTATCATTTTATACTTAATATTTACTTACATAGTATATAAAAAAGAAAAATATTATTGTACATTTAAATGGCACATAATTCAGGATGGTTTTGAAAGTCAGTTGAATCACTGTAAACATTCCCACAACTTTGTATTATATTCTGATCTTTTTTCCATCTTTCAGAGATTCATTCAGCACCATACAAGTGATTAAATTAAAATGATTTGAAAACATTAACTTATATTTTTACCTCTGGAGATATTTTTTCTTTCTGAGAGACAAGGACACAGCAAACTGAAACTCTCTTTTTAAAATACGGCTCTTGCAAAATGTAATGCTTTGTAAATTACAATTTTTTTTAATGTTATGCAGATGATCTTTCTGTTATTACTCATTCAAATGCATAGAGGATTGGAGCTGGAAATTTATTTCCATTTTTTATTATTTAAGACCATTTCTCTATTTAAATGTAGATCATTGCAATTTTTTGTGTCTCTCAGTCTGGTTTGGTTTATAAGTACTGAATTAGTATCATCAAAATAAGAAAATTAGAAATAATTCATGGTTTCCATTTGTTCATTGAATCATCAATACAGTCTTCATCAATCTCTTAAGTCTTTTGAGAAGAACATCTTGTGATAACCAGATAACTAGAATAGATATTAAAAAAAAAAAGTCTAGCTTACAGATGTCTAGAGTTTGGTAACTACCTCTTTACTGGTCCTACAAAAATTGATTAATCACAGGAAAAGCTATTTGTGTGCCTACATTAAAGAGATTTTAAAAGATCCTTTTAGGTTTAATTACTGTATTGCTCTTGATTAATATTTTCACTGCTTCATATTGCAGTTTGCCTATCTTCTAAATGGATCTATTTCTTGCAATTTCTCGTCATGTTTTGTAATTTATTATTGTGATGCCTGGTAGATCTTAGGCACCATCATTAGATTTTTTTTTTAAATTGTGTGTTTCTAAAATCTGTTTTGTTATGAAAAAGCGAAATCTGAAACTTCAAATTGAAGTAATATCACCGATGTTAAATGGTCATTCATTTTTCTATATTCATTATTCTATACTAAAATCTTATCAATTCATCAAAGGAAATTACTTCCAGTGGTTTACACCATCATCATAAGAACATTGGCTGAGAAAATATTATCTCTTTAGAGTACCAGCAAAATACTTTCTGTTCATATATGAACTGACTAATAAAGAACTGAAAATGGTTATTTCAGGCAGTAGGTCATGTTCTGTTTCATCTAATAGGAATGAGCATTTCAGTCTGAATGATGTGTGAGATTGATGTCCAGTATGGACCTTGGAATGAAGGATTATCTACTGAAGAGAAGAATGAGCATGAAATTACTGTGCCAGGGAAGCCTGAAGCAATGATGTGAGAGATTTGACGTGTTGTATACATCAGTGTGGCAGATCAGCAGAAGCACAGGGAGATGGAACTATTTCAGAACTGGTAAAAAATCTTACCTAAAGGAAATTCAAAGAAAGTAAGAAAAAGTGATGACATACTAACTGGGGTATTACTCCACTACTTTTCATGACAGCATTGTCTACAAACATAAAGAAATAAGAAAAAACTCTCAAGAGTCTTGCTTTATTCTCCTGTTCTAAGAGAATTATTAGGCATTCCCTTATATCTTGGACCTTTTACTTAGAGAGCCCAGAAATTC
>WAAB01008995.1:432569-455844 GCA_013389865.1 Piaya cayana | reverse complement strand
GAGTCACTTTGTCATAGAAGGCAGTCAGGTTGGTTTGGCAGGACCTGCCTTTTGTAAACCCATGTTGACTGGGCCTGATCACCTGGTTCCCTTGCATGTGCTTCATGATAGCACTCAAGATCACCTGTTCCATGACTTTCCCTGGCACTGAGGTCAGACTGACAGTCCTGTAGTTCCCTGGATCCTCCCTGTGACCCTTCTTGTAGATGGGAGATTGCATTTTATTCAACAAATGTTGTCCTTGTAAGTCGGGAGCTTCTTTGTTCTGCTGATCAAATTAATTAAATTATTCGAAGGAGTAAAATTATTCTTTCTTTGCAGAAACAGATGTAATGACTTGGCTGCAAACTTTATATGGCTTTGGAATAATTTTTAGGGCAATCCATTGGAAATACTAACTGTACACTTGGCACTTTTCACCCAATAAAGGATATGTAAATATTTAGACATAGTTGTTGACTTCTACTTTTTCTGTAGTATCTTTGCTCTACTACTGGTCCAAAACTCAACAAAGAAAAATCTAAATAAAAAATAAGATTCTTACCTTTTTGGTTTATTTTTGTTGTAGAAGAAGGTTGCAGTAGCAGCATGAAACAAAGAAATGGATATTATTTTCTAAAAGTAGACAATGTTTGGAATATCTGGATAAAAAATTTTAATATGTCAAATTTTTTTCTCCTATTGTTTCCTTTATGTTTCAGGTAAATATGGTTTCTAGAAGAGAAGAATAGTAGGTTTTCTTATCATAGACTATGTATAACCTCCATGATACCATAGCTCCATTTTCATTTGTTATCCTTTGTAGTGTTTGTGCGCTCCCATGATGGTGCACAACAAGGACTAAAGAAAAAAATCACAAAGAGATTACAAGTTTAGCATGAAACGCGAGAAAATAGAATGAAGGCCCCAGAAGGTTTAAGATTCTTCAACTTCATTGGCTATAATCTCAGTATGCCAACAGCATGTTCCTTCTCAGTTTTTGTGGAGACATTATAAGAAGAAGGTTTAAGAAGGGTTTGGAAGAGGACTATGTTGAAGTGTTTGTGGATACCCATGAGACATCAAGCAAGAAAGGAAATCCCTCAGAAAACTAATGAGGAAGAGATGTTTTATATGTCAGTCAGAGGCATTAACTGATCTTTACATGGCAAAATAGAGATAACCTGTGAAGGATTTAAAAAATCACAACACAATTGCTGGCCAGGGGACCAACCCAAACACAAGGAGACCACCCAAACATTAAAGGTGCTGATATGTTCATAGTATTCTGCAGAGTCATGTGTTAAGACCTCATATACTTAAGACCAGAAAAAAAGGCATCTGTAGTAAGCATGGAGTAAAACAATAACATCAAGTCCAGAGTTTCAGCTACATATGCAGATAGAAAAGACTATATTTTATAGACTTTCTGCAGAAACCTAGATATAGGTTTAACCTTGAACACCAATGTACAGCCTCACACTACAATCACTATTGGTATTGCCAAACTAGCCATGTGAATGAATAGCATTCTTCAGCACAAAAAATCCCCAAATACAAACAGAAAACCCAGGTGGCAGGCACAGGGATTCTGACGGTGACTAAAAGTGAATTTGTCTTTTTAATATGACTCCAATGTTAATCTGCTTGCAGTAAAAACTGATTATACCATCTGGCTTTCAGTTCATCTACCTTTATTAACAGAGCATTTCTATGAAGCCATGATCTTTTTCCCATATTTCTTACCAACCAAAATTCTTATGCAGTAGTAAGTAGCCATACAGTTTTCAAGTTGAAAGCCAAATCAACTGGCTTCCAAGGACCACTTAAAAGCCTGTCTTCCAAGATTTTCTCCTCTCCATTTTTTTCTTCTCTTTCCTCCCTTCTTTCGCAATGCCTCTGTGCAGTCATACTAAATCAATTTGTAATGCTTTTATAAGTGCAGTCATAATTCACATATATGCTAATTTGCTTAACTGACCTTTTCTTCCATCTCTTCTTATTTATATTTCATTTACTTACTCTAGTGCTCTCTCTTAATGTATACATTTTGTCCTCTTCTGTCTTATAAGCAACAGATACCATAAGTAACTATGTAAATATCTGTGAAACCTTAAATGTTTTCTGCAATGCTATAGTGTGAAACCATTTTGAGGGGTTATAAAATAATGTTGCAGAATGAAACTGCCAATCAGCTTCATTCCAAATGAATCAGAGAACCATATCACTCTGCACCAATTTCTATCCATTTAAATGAGAGATGTGTATTTCTCTGGTGTGTGCTGGGAAGAAGAATTGAGATGAATTACCATCTTTCTGTGAAAGTGTTGTATGCAAACTTTTATTTTTAGAGATAAAAAAGACTTATGACACTTCTTTAGAAAAATAAATATGTTACTGTGTTGGTTTGCATAAATTAGCATATTTTATAATCTGAGATTAGAAATAGCTTTAATATAAAAATAAATATCGAAGTCATTAAAAGAAATTGTCTTTTTTAAAAGGAGACAGGGCTTTCATGAACAAGAAATGAGAAATGTTTCTAAGCATAAGAAGAGACATGGAAACAATAGAGATGTGAGAAGCTCAAAAGGCAGAAGATCAGAGTGAGGTCAGAGGCAAGAAATGAACAAGTTAATGGGGGAAAGTGGGGGAAAAAAAAGATCAGAAGCAGGAAATGTGAACAGCAGTTTCTGGTAAAAGGAAATCAACTAAAGCTTAACTAGTAAGACAGTGAAGAAATCATGTTACAGTGATTTTGGTGATACAGTGAAATAGTTACCAACGTATAGATAAAAAAGATGCAGTCAATTTAATATAGGAAACAGAAGATTTACCTGAATGTCCATACCCATCTTGGATCATCAATAAAAGACTTTTCCCATATTGTCATTTACTCTGCATGATTATGAGGCCAATTGTGGAGTTCATTACATCAGTATTTCAAGTACTGTTATGTTATTTCTGGATAGATTATATTATCTCTAGGATCATTAGTACATATAACTACAGATTCACAGTTTATAGTTATTTAATAAATGTATAACTTTGGAACTTTCAAATGCTGCATTTTTCTATCATTCAGAGGTAAAAAAATTTCAGTGCCTCTGTCAATGTACAATTCTTGTGATAATGCAGAACACTTAGAGAAGCAAAAGCCTTCATGTATGTCACACAGACGTACTGACACATCCAGAAGACCAAGTAGTGACTTTCAGATTTAAAATCCAAGTCAAAGCCAGTGTGAAATGAGGTATTCTAAAAAGGTTGTACAGTGAAACTCTCCAACATATGTACCTACAGAAAACTTTAAGCAAGAATGTGAAAGCAGAATTTTTTTCTGGATTAACATTTTTGAGATCTGGAGTAAGTGATTGTGCTTGAAAGGAAATCATTTAATTTCATTATATTTTCATAATCTGGTGAACTTTTTGAAAAAAAATGCCTGTTTGCAAACTGTACTTCTATAGTTGACTTACACTCCTGATATTTTTCTACAATGATTTTGTTTTCTATAGAGAAATAGATGTAGGCTTAGGTCAGAAAACACAGTATTTTTTATTTCAAGTACAGCTGATTCATTTCCAAACTGCAGAATTTTGACAGATCTGAAATATATCTTCATCCTTGATTGTCTGTAACTACTTCTCTTGACTTTCGTTGTAATTCTCAGAAGTTAAAATTTCTTTCAAAGAGTAGAAAAATGTCAGAAAAAGTGTTAGTAGGCAAATGCATCTAACTTATTTCAGGATGGGACACTGCAAAGTGACTGTAATCAGTAACAGCAACAGCTATAGAAAAAATTATGATCAGTTCTTACGCTCCTGCCCAGATGAAAATTTGCAGATGCCAATCCAGTGGATACTGTGGAGTAATATACATAAAAATAAAACGCCCTTTCAAAAAGTTGGAAAAATACAGGTCTACATGAGATTGTTTAACAGAATTCTCAGTATGCTATTCAATATTCAGTATGATACATCTGATTATCTGTGGTTTATGCTCAGCTATATCCAATTGCAAGGTATGTCATTCATACTTTACAAATCTGATACTCTCACTATTCATTGCTGTAAAGTACTGACACCAAAAATGCAGTATCAAAAGCTAAAGCCCTGGGAAAATCAATGGAAAAGAAATTATTTATGTTTTGAGCCTTCAGTTGTGAAATACTATGCACTTTAATTTAGAAATAATCTTTCTATCATTCTTCTACCATTCCAGAGACATGCAAACAGAAGAAATTCTGTACATAATATTAAGTTTCAAACTTAGATTTCCTGTTATTTAGAAAGATTACCAAGCACTGCTGTTTTCAAATTGTAGTTTTTTAAAGATATGGTCCCAGAACAGGGAGTCCTATGAACAATAATTTGTGTCCCATAGGAAAGACAAATACAGCGATTTCATCAGGGCACAGACTTGTCAGCTTTCTCAGAAACTTACAACAATGTAGACATAATGTCTTATTGGCAAACTAGCACATATAATTAGGGAGTGCCTATGTGGCTCTTGCCTTTTCCAGTGGAGCATACTCAGGACATTGACTGTACTTCTCTCCAAGACTACTGTTTGTGCAAGGAGTTGTAAACCTGTCTCTTCATCTCAATATGTGACTAATGCATGAAACATTAGATGCGGATAATAAGGGTGGTTGAGCATTAGTGTCTGCAGTACATCAAGATTGCAGAGCTGCTGCCACTGGACGTGCTGCTAGGTTACCTGGTCTCTGAAAAGAGCTGTGTCAGAGAGGAACAGAGGACCCTCACTGAACCTTCAGAGTGATATTACACAGAGAAATATACAAGATAAAATATCAGGTTCCCTGTCTGAAGGTATTTGCTTATCTCTGGTTATCAAGGCTAACAAAACTGGAACTTTCTCTGCTGTTGAAAACATGAGTAAAAGCTATTGCCTCATTGAGCTCTCTCTGCCTGGAGAGAAATGAGAATTTATTTCTTCTAAATTTAGATGTCACCACTACTACTCATGCCTTCATCATTCTGACACTGCCTTTCTACAGCATATTTCATCTGGGGCAACATAGCTTTATTTAATTGGGAGACAGTGAACTGCAGTGAAGTCACTTATCAGTCATCTTACATGCTGAATCTTTTCACTGTTAACTTTAAGTTCCATTCCTTGATAATACATGTCCTAAAAATATTCAAAAGATTTAAAAGTTCAGATATTAAAACCAGCAGTTTAGAATATTAATTGTAAATAGTATTTTAACAGGAGAAACAGAGATATTCTTGCTTGAGTTTTAAAGAAGAAAAATATCTTTAGTCAGAGGCTGCATATGATTAAATATTGCCAGTAAATTATTTTGAAGCAACAATCAACATTTTACTATGTTTGTGTAAAATCTAATGTGCAGATTTGCAATGCTTATTTATCTCTATATATACATGAAACTGCCTTCTCTCTTACTGAGAGTTGGATGCAGGGTAAACAATGTCATCTTCATTCTTCCTTGTGTATGTACTGTGTGAACAGCTTGGCTTTTCTAAAATATATATGGTTTTATTCCTAAACAGAATTTCATTAACTATCCACTACTGAATGTTGTATTTTAAAACAAATATATAATTCAATGCACTAAGTATTTCATATGATTTTGAAAATATCTTTTTAAATGTGAGCTTTCTTCATATTTCAATTTCTAAATCTAAGTTTAATAATTTCTACAGAAAAAAATCCATAACATTTCTTTTTATTAACTGCAGAAATTGAAAATTTAACACATTAACCCCTGATAAAAATTAATGTAAAGGAACAAATGATACTTAATAATGAAGAAAGCTTTCTGTTACAGTGGGTTGCTAGGTTTTTTTATTATTTGGAAGGTACAGTATTAAAAAGAAAGATCTGACATCTATTTATTCACAGAAAAACAGGAAGGGACAGCAAAGTCGTCTTCTTATCATACAAGTGACACTTCTATGATAAGCACAGAATTCTTCACCCATCTTTTAAAGCTCTCAAAAATTCTGGTTAAGGGGTGGTACTTTAAATATGATAGTACTGTGATATCAGTACAATCTATTTATGTGTATTTAAAGGTATTTTATACAAATACTCTCTATTCATCTGTTCTTCCAGGCATAAACTATACTAGGAAAAAAATAAACACAATTTATACTAACATAAATACACTTCCATTAAGTTTTAGCTCTTGTTTGTAGAGGCCCTGCATCTTCAAGCTCTTCATTTCTTCCTGTTTTAAAATTCTAGTTGATACCTTTGTTAGTATGCTTATTGCTGTGATGTAAATTGTTGATGGTTATGTTGAACTTGAAATTCCTTATATTTAACTATAATTTTGGTACTTTAGAATTCAGTCACTGTAAATTAGGAGAACCCAAAATAGTACAACCTTCATATTGCTCTTTATTTATAGGATATTTATCATTACTAATTATAGCCTAAGTGCTTTTTCTCACTGTAAAATGAACTCATGTTTTTCAGAGGCCAACGCCAATTTTAGCCATGTTTAAAGAAGCTGACTAAAGTAATTCTTTCTGAGTGAAGGTCAAAGACCAAGAGGTGACTCCATCATCATTTTAAGGATTAAGACTGTCCAAATATTTGTCACCCAGTAGAATAATGGAGACCATTGTGTGACCACTGCTTTCCCATTTTTTGTCATTCAACAAGCCCAGCAGAGCCCAGCAACCAATGATTTGGGCTGTGATCAGGCTGCAGAAGATCACTTAAAAGAATGTATAGTCCTTCCATCTTCACAGAATTGTTGGCTGCTTCTGAAGTGATTTATTCAGACTGGTTTTATTGGAATCTTCCCATTAAAAAAATCCAGACATTACAAATGTAAAAATGCTAGTTTAAGCTCTACCCTGATTATTTAGCACATGATATGGGTATAAATACTTGTGTTGGCTGGCAATTCTGATACTGAGTAAGCATCTCATTAAAGTGAGTGGAACTAAACATTTCCGTTCATTTTTCTTCTGACCTTGCATGTGACCTATGTTGTATGACTAGTAAAGAACAAAACTAAATCCCAAACTTCCTCTTTGGCAAATAGGAGGGGTCTGCATTTGCTCATTAGCATTCATCACATGTAGTGTTTCATGAGGTACAACTAGTCTCCTTGGGTAAAAAGCAGATGGCTGAAACTTAATAAAGTGATTCTACTGGGAATACAAGAACAACTTGTACCAATACTAACTTTAAGCTCTGCTATAAACCCCAGATGAGCAGTTACTAAAGAGATATGAACTCTCAGACATCAGCTAGATTGGTCTCTAATCCCTGTAGAGTGGTAATGTTATTAAACTCTTTGGGGGGTGGGGGGATGGTTCTACATATGTCTACTTGAAAGTCTCCATTATTCCTTTTCATATATTTTAAAGATGAACATGATTTGTTGTGTCACTTGTTCTTTTAACTTATGTGTAGCAGACCTCTTGGAGCAAGGTGTGCTAGAATCATTAGTTTTAGACAAATTAAACAAATCTCTTTTGAGGAAATAATTGTCACAGAATTCTCCTACCAAGGGGGTTTAGACTGGATATTAGAAAAAAAAATTCTTTACTAAAGGAGTGGTCAAACATTGGAACAAGATACCCAGGGAAGTGGTGGAGTCTCCTTCCCTGAAAGTGTTAAAAAACATGTAGATGAGGCAGTTTGGGACATGGTGTAGTAGGTATGGTGGTGTTGGGCTGATGGCATGACTGCATGAACTTAGAGGTCTTTTCAAACATTAATGATTCTATGATCAAGAAAATAATTTATCAGTCTTCTAGATTTGTCTAGGGTAGTCATTTAAGATTTTTTCTGCATTATCATGGATTCCTAGTGTTTAAGGACCAGAGCATTTAATCTCTTGCACCACCATTTAAGATCATGATTTCTCATAGAAGAATGGGTTTAGACATGAAAACTAAGCCTTTTGAAGACCAATTTGGAATGCAGTCATGAATAATCTCTACTTTTCTGTCTCTGCTGTTGCCTTGCTGACTGTGTGCAGGGCTTTGGGACAGAAATAATGTGCTAACCCAAAGATGCCTGCCTTTGGCAGGCAAGATCCCATGCATTCTGATGGGCAGACTCTGTAAGTACCCAGGTGACGGAGGAACGGGTTCATCACTTCACGAATCAATGTGATTCCAGTGAGCCAGTTTATTGAGTTCATTACAGATTCTTATACCTTTCACGATTAATACAGACTATTGTTTTAATAAGCTGATTCAACAATTCTCCTTTAGCAACAAGCAATCAGTTACATGAATCTTACACTTTCCCATGAGAAACAGCTGTGAGCATTCTAGCTCAATAGACTACAAAGTTACAACTCAAGGTCTACCCAAGAAAAGTTACCACTGAAAAACAAGAGAAGCATTACAGCAGAACAATCGCTTAGTGTTGTAAAAGAAACTTGGAGCCTGTGTAAGCCTTTGTATTCGTGGTGTATACGTGTGAAACTATGCACACACAGCTGCAAAGCCTTATGTCTATATTTCATTTAGCATAAGTTGTTCAGTGCTTGGAGATGCTCACAAAATGGCCTCTGGTCTGTAACCACCCATCACCCAGGGACACAGTTCTAGATTCATTGTCTGCATGGACAGCAAACAGCTTTGGATTGCAGAAAGTTACATCCCAGAATGCAGTGCAGGCATCAGCAGAGACCATGCTGACATGACTATGAGCAGGAAACAAAGCATTTTTCCATCATTATCAGTAACGAACAGAATTGCATCACTTTGACTACTGATGTGATATGATAAAGGCACTAGGTTGAAGCCTAATCAGAAAGGAAAGAAAATTAAAATTCAGTCTGTCAAACTGAACGAAAATAAGAAGAAAGTTGGCTTAATTCTGAGACTTCTAGGTCTCTGCTGTGTATCAGTACATGGGTGGCATGGTTTCTAATACTTTATAAAATACATTATATTCAGTTGTTTAAAAAATTATGTCCAGTCATTTAAACCATCTGTTCCTCTTGGATCTATCTTTCATCTGATATTTGTTAAATAAAAATGCACTTCCTTTTTCATATACTTTTTTTGTTGCCACTTGGCTAATCATTGTTTCAAAACTGCTCCTTTGACTGACTTTACTGCCAAATGGATTTCAGCTGATCTGCTCATGGCTCTTAGCAGGAGTAACTCTACTGTACATAAACCAGCAAGGCTTGCCTATTAAATGTTGGCCACAATAGGAAGCACTGCCCAAACTATGCATTTCTCTTCCTAGGCAATTGCATGTGGTAGTATTTGTGATGAACTAGTGTAATTGGAAGGGGTGTATTTTGAACGCAGTCCTTCAAAAAAAAGCTCAGAAGCTTCATGTAAGTAGAACTACACAAATGAAATCTGTAGTAGTGCTATAGCCTAAATACCACAGATGCAAAAACCTATGTCATGGATGGTATAATAAAGTAAATTCCAAAGAGCTATTATGAATACCATCTCGGTGAATGCCATCCTTAGCAATGATGCTGAATGATGCTGTTATTGTCAAGAAGGCACTAGATTTCCTAATTTTCTCTAAACTATAATATGAATGATAAAGCAAGACATTTCTTTTCTGAACTATCATTTTTGTTCTCCCTGTCTATATTGATGTGTAGTTTAAAAATAAGCAAGAGTTTGCTGAAATGCATGAAACTTATACTTTGTGAAGTAAAAAAATAGCATTTTATGTAAAAAAGAACCTTGTAAATTGTTAATGAATATTCAGAAAAAAAGCATTTCAAGTATTATATACTGGATAGTAATACAAATAGATTCTGTGATAAAAACAAACTAGCTTTTTATTAAATGAACTGCTGAAAGATATATTCACTTGCCTTGACAGAAGAACCTGCTGCTACCTTTTAACTTTTCTTTCTGCATATGGAGGTTTCCTCTAGATTCCGATTCTGTGTACTTGTATATAGAGTTTGATGAGATATTTCTTAGAAATTCTGTATTAAACCCATCCATTGTTAAGATCATTTAAACTCATCTACAGAAAGGACTGATTGCAAAAAAAAAAAAGTCAGAAGACAATATTTTGCTTATAATGCTGATGATTTAACTTAAGATTTTTTTCAATCATATAATACCCAAATAAGTATTGATTATAAATTTTTCCTAGACACAAATAAAGATTCTGAAATGGAAAAAGTAATTTTACTAGAGGTGAAAAACACCTGTTTCAAAGCAAATGTATAAATAACAATGTCAGTTTGCATTTACCATACTCCTAAAATGTTATTTGAACATTTAAATAATTTACATTTATAAATTAAGTGTAATGCAATAAAATATACTAAACAAAAAAATTAATAGCGAAGGTAAATTTAAGCATATTTGTTCTCTTCACGAGTTTGTTTAGTTCACATTAGCTTTATAGGTAGCAAAAAATATTACACTAAAAGCAGTGCAAATATTATAAACAGATGGGAAGTGAAATAAAACAGGACTCCTTATGTTTTTTCCCCATGTATAATGGGTTGTATTCTACTCCTTCTTATTTCACTGAAGAATAGGAACAAAATCCCTGTACCCAGACAGCAAGAAAATTTAGCAAATTCCTGACTTCAAACCTGTGACTCAAGCCTGCCTGTAGTTATTTCAAAGCTTAGTTCACTCTATGCTGTATGATAACCATAAAAATAAAAAGTTGCCAGCCCTAAGAAAATCCTAGAAGCTTAATGTCACATTTAGAAATAGTGAAAAGTATTTATTTCACTGAAAATTCATATTGACTATGCCATACAAAAGCATTTTGGGTACAGTCACTTTATAAACTGAGATTAAAACAAAACAAATTGAAATTGTTTTAATCAATAACAGCTAGCAGACATAGATCTGCAATGATGTTTCTAAGCAGTTACTTTGTTTCCCAGGTTCACAGTCCTTGGCTATCAAGAGAAGGAAGATGATAGAGGAGTATAAATTATTCACAACTTCTCAGCTTTCTGCCTTCTTTTTAAAGATTTTAAACATTTACGCAGCTCTGACTCCTGGCTGCCTGCACCCTATTATTATTATGCTGAAGCATGTCCAGAGAAGAGAGACAAAGCTGGTGAAGGGGTTGGAGAACAAGTCTTACAATAAGTGGCTGAGAGAGCTGGGGTTGTTTACCCTAGAGAAGAGTAGGCTGAGGGAGGACCTCATTGCTCTCTACAGCTACCTAAAAGAAGGAGGGAGCTGGCCTCTTCTCCCAAGTGACAGGGGACAGGACAAGAGGGAATGGCCTCAAGCTGCACCAGGGGAGGTTCAGGCTTGACATTTGGAAAAAAAATTCACAGAAAGGGTCATTGGGCACTGGAACAGGCTGCCCTGGGAGGTGTTGAGTCACCTTCCCTGGAAGTGTTTAAAAGGCTGGTGGGTGAGGTGCTGAGGGGCACAGTTTAGTGTTTGATAGGAATGGTTGGACTCAATGATCCTGTAGGTCTTTTCCAACATAGTGATTCTATGATTCTGTGATTCTGTGATTCCCTAATCTAAACCATGACTTTGTATCAGGGGAGTAGATGATGTTCAAAGCAGTTTCTTTTGATGCACATACAGTTTCTTCTTCTCCTGTCCTTGTTGGATGGGATTAATGTTTCTGTAGGAACAAAAGCGGTAGTACACAACTCCACTGCAGGGTGGGATACCTTCCAAAAGCAAGGAGAGCTGAACATCTGCACACCTTAAGTATCAATTTTTTTAATTGCCATACATAAAGCTGGAGTAGTAGTTGCGTAATAGGTTTAAAATTTAAAACTTCTAAATACCTAGACTGGTGAATTCTGGTCAGCTCCATGATATAAATTGGTGTGAGCTAGCTTAGTGGTATATTCTATTTTCTGCCTACATATATACAAACACACAAACATATATATATACACACACATATAAACACATAAATACATATATACACACACACAAAACACATGCATACTTAAAGGTAGAATGTGTATAATTCATATAGTGTAAATGACTTATATCTGCATTAATCTGTATGTACAATATCTATGCATACCTATATATACTTATTTATATGTATGTGTGTATAATTATATGGCTAGAGAGAGAGATAGACAGACAGACAGACAGACAGACACATAGATAATTTATTTTCACTAGTGGAATCTGTTTTATTGCTTTCCTTTACGATTTGGGTACCAGAGCATTTGCTTCCTGTTTCCTGTGATCTCCACATTTCTACCATCTTTTTATCACAACTGCTCTTCTCTTTACTCAGTTACTTAGTATCTGGCAGTTAGCTTCCTGGAACTCTTTTTAGTGTGGATTTAAATGATACTGTTGTCTTTAGTGTAACAGGAACAGAAACCATAGCCAACATAAAGTGAACAGAAATGGTTAAACTATGATACCCAGAAAAACACTTAAGTTGTTATTATAGTTCTTTGCTATTGAGGCAAGTTGCTCACTTAGTAATGTGTTTCTTGTCCATAAACAGAACTTTTGGGGAACTGATCAGGTAAAAACAAATGCCCATCTGAGAGATATAAGTAATTTTATTGCTATATCATATAATAGTTATACAATGTATAATATGAAAAGTGAAAGGATTTTGTAAAAAGGGCTAATAACATGTGAAGGGAAAGAAGAAGGAATTTTTGTTTGGAACATTCTGGACACTATCACCCAAAGCTCCCTTTCATCATATCCGCTATCTGGACTCTTTTGTTGAGAACTGCTTTGTAAGTTTTATGAAGTCTGGTGTTCTGGATGATTACATTTTCATTTGACCAAACTGTCTTTCTTGAAATCCTGTGAAGAACTAATGAGATATCACATATCATAGGAACAATGATTTTTACAATTTCTACAATCTTCACTACTGATTCTTATCCAGGACACCATCATTACTTCAGTATTTCCCGAGATATTTTTTATTGTACAATGTGGAATCTACATTTTAAATTATTTATATTTATTAATTTTTTTTTGCAAACTAGAGCTTTAATTAACCTCACAAAAGCTATTAGTAAACCAGGATTTTTGTCTTATTAAAGAATTATTAATCGCTTACACTTTGTTTTCCCCTCTGACTGTAAAAGTCCATTTTAATTATTTCACAGAATGAGCTCTTGTAGATTAAGCTGGTGTACTTATATACCCATGCCTCAGATGGCTTCTCTGATTCTTAGTAGTAATGGGGGGGGAAAGCCCAAAAAGTGATACTTGTCTCCATTAAGTTTTCTCTATTGGTAAGCAGTTTGCTTTAAATGGTTGTTGGAGCCTGCTAAGGGAAAACACTAAATCAGTAAAGCTTTCACTCGAGCCATGTCCCATTTTAATCAGTGTTCCACACTCCATGGGTTACAGCTGTGAACTAAATAATTTCATACCTACTACTTACCCTTTATGGACTCCCTGCCCCATAGCCTCCCTCTTAGAAGCACAGCCAGCAAAAAAATATTGAGCTCACAAAATCACAGAGACAGATAGGTCTAACTGGAGTTGTGATAGAAAAAGAAATACTTTTCTCTTCATCTTGGCTTTTTGTTATATTACTATTTAAGAAGTTAAATAATTTGTAAACAGAGGTCTTCCCTCATTTTAGTAAAATTTTGTAAAAGAGGACTAGCTGAACTAGGAAGGCAGTAAAGTGTTTTCTCAGAAACTTATTGCTTTCCTGAAAGGGCATACCAAGAAATATATAAATTCTTTGTAACATGGAACATTTTATGACCCATCAAAAGTTTCAGATCCAGCAGACAACACTCTTTATTTTCCTTCAGTTATATTTCAGGATGCAATGTGGGGGATTTGGAGGCATGGTTCATGATTTGTTTGACCAGTTATAGATCTGCACCCATGACATATCCAGATTTCATGAATTCTTATTAGTGGATAAACATGTACATCTCAGGACTGATTCATCCATACTAGGTATGATCTAAGTAAACCAGAATAAACCCGATGTAAGCATTCCACTTTTCTCTTCAAACTATAGGGGGACTACAGGATGACTAGCTTGAACACAGTTTAGTGCATTGCAGCTATCTGAAATTAAAAGAAACCTAAAATTAGATTATGCAAATCCTACCTATGAAGGCCAAAGAAAGTTCAAGTGTGTTTTAGACATCACGTAAGTATTTTTCCAGTACATCTCTCAGATGACAGGTCATGGGTTTACTGGTAGCTGGTTTTTTTTTTATTCTGTCATAATTTTCTCACATATGTTAATGGACAAATTTGCTTATTGAAACATTAGATCTGTAACTTCTTTCCTAAAAATAGCCATATATGAAGGATCTAGAAACTCCCCAAAACTGATCTACCTTCAAATTTCAGGACAGCTTCTCCAGAAAAGATAGAAATTTTTCAGAAAATTCCCTCAGAAGCTGAGGAAAAGGTGGCATCATAGATGACTGTCACATTTATCAGGTCTGATAGCACTATGATATCACTGAGGTTTTTTTGGAAATGATTATATGGGTATCTGTAGCTACGCTAACAGAGAAGGGTATTTTTTCCTGCCTTCATCTACCCATCTCTCCTCCTGTTCAGTTTTCCTGCTGGTAGAGGTATTAGTTGAACTGAACTACACTCTGTGCTCAGCTCCTGTCTTCCTACCCTATCTTTTTCTTGTTAGCTCTTTTCCTGCCTATGTCTTAGCCATTTCCTTATCTGATCTATTCTCACATTGTCATGAAATTAAATGACCCTAACAAGTGAAACCTTTTCTTTTTCTTTTTTCACAGAGGGCACAAAACAGAAGACCACAAAAAAATGAAAGGGGAAGAGGGCTGTGGTTTGATTCTAGTTTGGGAATGCAGGTCTATGCAGGAGGCAATTTATAGTTCAAATTTTACATGAAGGTGTTTCACTGAAAGTGCAGAAGTGGAAAAACTGTCCTGAAGAAAATTGATTGAAACTTAATGTGGTGAAAGTTAGCAAGTTAATTGGTGAAGCAATAAATTCTGTGCATGCATGGAGAGGTCTCCTTACCTTACTCTAATTGCCTAAAACTAGGCATCTAGTATACTCTTTCTTTTTTTTCAGGTTCCTTTTNGGCCAGCTCCCTCCTCTCCACAACCTCCCTCTCAGCCTCCTCTTCTCCAGGCTAAACAACCCCAGCTGAAAAGAAACAGAGCTGTCCACAGGGTACTGATTTCCATTCCAGGGTACTTGGGGAAAGTTATCAGGACAAGAAAGTAAGTAATGCAGAAGCACAATTTGAAGTAAAAAAGCAAAATATCGTCAGTGTGACACCATTCACAAACAACAAAGTGTCTATTTTCCTCTGGAATGAAAGTACACTCCTATGCCTGTCCAATAATACCGCAGTGTGTCTATATGAAGCATTAACATTAAAACCACTGAGTTGTAAATTATAACCCAATCCTAAAACTCTAGTAACTTAAATGAAAACCAAACTGAAATCCCTATTCCAAAGCCAGTCTCTCAAATAATTTTTAAGGACATCTGTCTCCATTAGTTTATAAGGTTTTAATTATTTTTTTTAAAAAGCCCCATCTGGTGTTTTTCTAGCTCACTGTTCAGTATCAAGCAAAACAGCAAGGTTTTGCATAGATGTAAAACTGTTGCAATTTTCAGTATGTGCATGACCTGTAAGGACATCTCTGATGTTTTTGCTGTTGATTACTGTGTACAGTACTATAACCATACAGAGAAATTCTGCAAGTGTGTAAATGAAATCAGTTCTCAGATCAGTGCTCTTCTTTCCTTCTAAACAAGTGGTTCAGAGAAAGAACTTCAAGAAGAAAATAATTGGCAGCACTATGAAAAGCAGACGTGTTTATTTCTGTTATTTATGCCACATTATTATTCACTGATTCCACTCTACACTTTAATTTTAATAAACCCTCTTATCTTTATATATTACCCATCTGCTTTAAATAGTAAATCATTATTTCATGTGAATCTTCCTGTAAAATTTGCACATGCAAGTGCTTGCAAAGTTGTGTTTGATTATCCCACAGCAGAAAACATCTACTTTCATTTCAGAGCATTGAGTGTTTGTGTTTCTTGTCTCTTAGAGTCTCTCAATATTCCAGGGAGGTTACTGAAAATTACCTGGGGTTTTATCTTTGTTATGGAAAAATCTCAAATGGTTAGAAGTTGCATTTAAGATGTCTTTGTGCAGCAGTGTCAACAGGGGACCAGTAATAATAATTTGGTGACAGAAAATCTATAAAACACATTAAGCCAGTTTCAGAACCACTTTTTTTTTATTATTATTAAGTCTTGTTACATTCACAATTGGAGTCACAGGGACAAGATCAAAATTCTAGGAACAAAGTTTAACTGAAAGGCTTTGCTGATAAGAACATGTAAACAACAAAAGTTTGAGATTCAGCATCCAAACTAAGCTCTAACAGTTTTGTAAACACTATTGATTTCCCTTAGATTCCTGAAAAGTATTTAATCCAAACTCTATTTATCCAATGAAAATGAAGTGTCGGAGTTGATCCATATTTTCACTTTACAATATTGAGGTCCATGGGTTAATAGACTAAGAAAACTGCAAACTCTGGGGTTTTCATTCACTTTGTAATCTACAGAAAAGATGGATATTTAGTTTTTTTCCACCACATGGTCTTGCAGCAGCAGTATTTTTCCTGCATAGAATTTAAATATGCAGTTCTGCATTGCAGCAATATTCAATATCCTGTGAAAGTTGCATTCCATTTCTGAGATAAAAAAAAAGAATAGGTTGTGATATAATTTCATTTCACTGTATAACTTTAGGGTTCTGCAAAAAAAAGTCATAAGCAGTTTCTTTAAGATTTTTTCAGGTGTCCTTATAGTAATGTACAAAGAAATATTCTTTTCCTAAAAGAAAGCACAGAGAAAAACTAATATTTAGAGGTACATTTCCAAAATAAAAAATAGTTTGGGATTTTACATCAATGAGTTTTATGGAACAATTCTTCTTTTATTTAGCTTAAAGCAGGATGCAAATTAGTTCACTTCTGGCAAAGCCTTATTTATAAACTATTAATGGTTTCATTTGCATTTTCATCAGGAATAAAAGCAGTAGCCATTTCATAGATCTTTCTCTAGACACTGAGATATTATTTAATTAAATATAGTTTATGATTTTGTACAGGACATCGGCAGAATTTTGTGGGGAAACAAGAATTATTATACAGTAATTGTGCAATGGTTATATCTATCTGAATCATGTTACTGGCTCTGTATTCTGCTGTATTAGCAGGTTAACCATGATGTGCGCTTTAATCTTCTTATGGTCCACAAAGACACTGTCTAGCAAGAAAAAAATTACTGTTTTCTGTGAGGATTTGTGAACCTGGTTTAATATATACTCTTGATTATGAGACCTGATTATGAGATTTGCAAGGGTGATGCTCCAGTAAGCTAATTTGGTACCTATATTTCCTCTTATACCTAACTATGGGAGCTCATGATAAAAAGTGATTAATTTGAATTAAATATATCTTCTTCCAAACAGGGCATTATTTAACCATTGAAAAGTAGTTCGTGTGTAAAGTATTGGATAAAGCAACAAAAGACCGTAAGTATCTTTCTCCCTGCCAGTTCTAATATCTTTCCAAACACTTTTACAGAAGTGGCTGAGGGAAACTGGCTATTCATACCTAACCCAGCTGGCAGGTATGCAGATTGGTTTTTGTCTAATATTTCCTGATTCATTCTGTATATCCACATCAAACCACCACGTCTTTCAAACTAACATCCTTAAGGGATAGACACTCTCCAAGTCTAAATATAAGTTGAGAAATGCACAATTTGCCAGACTTTGCATTGCCAAGCAATCACCAGTCAATTGCTTTCTTCAAAAAATCCCTTATCACATATGACAGCATTTTCACTTTGCTTCAATTTTGTTTTGCACAGAATTTCTTTCTTCATCCTTGTCCTTTGACTTATCACCATTTATTTAAGCAATATAATACCTGATGGGTAAACTGAGGTTCAGAAATTTTTAAATTTTAAATTAATGCACATACAAGTCTTCTCCAAATTAAGTTGACAATTGAGTTCATGTAATCATATAAGAAATACAAAAGGATAGTGAACAAACATAAGTCAGTATTTCAGTCATGGAAAATGTATAATGATCTGCAGTTCAGCAAAAGTAGCTTGTGTTGTCTTTCAGACTCACTAAGGACTTTTCCAGTTCCTTCAAAATGCATTTGTTAATGTCCAGGTCAATGTAAACTACCACAAATGAAGGTTCCTCCTCTATTCAAGGGAGTATGCAGATACTCACAGTTTAAAATGCTGTGTTTATAAAATACAAGCCTATATGGTCAAAGGTAAGAAGATATACAGAAAGGAGACAACGGGTACAAAGGCTCTCAACAGTCATTATGAAATCTTTGGGTTTTGCAGGAGGGATATGGCTGGAAGGGAAGTATAAAATACTTTTTAGAAGTGAGATGGGTCAGAGTGTAATGGATTTCAGGATCCACCCCATAGGAATTCAGTCATTTCAGATGAGAGACAATCATCAGATATGAAAAATGATTGTGGTTTGTGTCATTCAGCTTCCAGGAATAGATCTTAAATGTAATCAAGGCAAACATTATTAAGATAGGTGATCTGAAATATTGGGAGAGAATTGAAAATCAATCTTCCTTTTCATATTCAGGGAAGGGAATGTGATGAATAAGAGGTGTAATAAGAGAAGTTCTTTATAGATTAAACCAGTGTGCAGTAGTGACACTGTATTTTGAGCAAGATGCAAATGAGAAATCAGACCTACTAAGTGTCCTGGGAGGAGAAGATTAAAGTAATTTAGCTTTGTTGTCACAAGGAACATATCACTGCCAGAGTTTCTTCATGTAAGAACACAACCTGAAAGAAAGATTTTGTATGGTATCTGACATGACTTCTCATGGAAAAGAAACCTCTGAAATTAATGTGCTTGACTTGACTTCCTCCAAAGTAGTTATGTTCTTTACCAAATGAAGTTGCAAAGTAATGGTAGACTTTCCAGTGTAGATGTCATCTATCCAAAAGCAAGGATTCTGTTCTTCAACACATAATGACAAAAGTATTTTTGAATATGCTATAGTAAAAAAAGAGAGCAGTACAGTTCAAGTATCCCTGTGCTTACTGATTGAGCTCCATAAATTTCTATCTGCCAATGGGTTGTGAAGCATTTCCTATTTCCAAATTTGACAATCAATTTATCTTATATTTTTGAGGGAATTATAAAAGAGAACTTATCTATTAGCAGACATTAAAGAAGAAGCAAGAGTTGCTTTCAATGATAGGCTTCAGCTGTCATTCTGTTATGTGCCAAATTTATAACTTTGCTTATTATTAGGTTCTTGTCCCTATTTGCATTTTTGAGCCGTACTTTCAGCAACTACCTTCATAAACAATTGTTCTTTATGTGAATTCAGATCTGATTCAGCCTGATTTGTTATACATCCTCAAATGCTCTGGATCTTTTACAGCAACAGACGAAGCTTCAACTTATGAATTTTACATTTTATAAATACTCTGTTTAAGGGTATCCTTAGGTTTATATACTGCTGATTTAGAATATTTTAAGCTCATAATAATTTTTCTGTATTTATAAGCTAATTTTAAGAAAATACATTTCATTTCAATAATAACTGTCTTGTTCCACTTTTAAGGCAATCAATACACACTCCATACAAAATCATAAAGCAAATTAAAATATCTCTTCTTCCTACACACACACAAGCACATACATACACAGTTAGCTAAACAGTAATTTCTAGGAAGTTCTGCTAGCATTGCTTTTTCTGGATTTGTTTGTTTGGTTTGGGGTTTTTTTCTGTGAATGAAAACATTAGCACACAGTGCACCGGTATGTAAATCCAAAGCTTTAGAGCTCTTGAAGAGGGCACCATTGAAGACTCCTATATATGCTGATGTTTCGACTAGCAATAATTCATAAACACCTGTAGCTGTTGAGTGTAACCATCTAATGGAATTTATAAAAAAGAAATTGACATCTTATAGGTATATGTAATTTCATAAAAATAATTTCCTTATATGTAAAAGTTCAGAGAGTTTCAAGTCTACCTCTTTCACCTCTGTCTCGTAAATAGATAAAGTAGATACATAGGGAGAAGGAACTTCATTATATTGAACTCGAGAAAATTTCAGGTCTACAGGATCCTGACACAGGATCCCTATTGCATGTTATGATTCATACCATATTAATAGTTCATTTCTGCTTTATTTGAAAAATAATTATGATTTAAAAGCCATATTCCTCAATCAAAATATAAGATTAAAGAGAATATGTTAAAAGCGTTCAAGAAGACATTAAGTAATAAAACCCAAGTGTGTTCCACCTCCAAATATTCACTGTCTGAGATGAAGTAGTACAGTTCTCTATAAGCAGCGGATAGGGCTGGAAGGAAAAGGAAAAGCAAGACTCTTCAAAGCAGGCAAGAAAAAGAAAAGGGAATTCACGTATCCATACTCTTCATTGATGGATCAGGCATTTTTCAAAATAAAGTTGCTTTCCAGGAGCATAAAGCCAAGAAGTTCCTGAAAATTTGTGGGTTGCCACCATCACAACTGCCCAGTATGGTTCTTACATATAGACATTTACTATACAATAGAAAATGCAAAATAGGATGTTATTGAGAATAGTGATAGAGAACTTAGGTAATACTTCTGTCAGTCCTCTTACTGGAGGTCAAAGGACAAGTGCAATTCCAAAGCAAATATTATCAAAAGTAACATTATTCAACTGTTTTGATAATAAGATGATATGTTGTGAAGGTCAGGTTAAGGATTATTTACATTTTAGGAAGAAAGGACATTGTCCTTACTCCGTAAGTCACCACCTAAGTGGGAAGACATTTAACTCATTAAAGTAAGAATGTAGCAGAGCTGAGTAAAAAGAAGGTTTTTCTTGACAAAGTCTTCAGAACAGGTTTTATCTTCCACAGTGTTCAAAGTCTACTAAAGAAAGGTCAGGGAGATATGTGAAAGAAAATGTTTGTAAGACAATTGAGTTTATGATTCTCAGGACTGTGATACAAAATAGAAACAAAATATTTCAGGAAAACAACTTCAGTAAACTCAGAATTCCTAGAGTAAATACCACTGAAAGTTTGCCCACATTGCTGGACCTTGATAGTTCAGAAAGAATAAGGGCACAAATGTCTCTTTATAGTAGAAAAGGTTAAAACTTAATGCTGCAGAAGAACAACTTGACTAAATACTCTTTGTCCACAAACATGAGAAAGTTGCATACAGTTTGGCTCCTTAAGTACAAGAAAAAAATTGAGCTATGAATATTACAAGGGTGTTGCAATTAACAAAAAAAATTTAACTAGAAACAGCTTAAATAAGTCTATAAATTCAGTAATAAGATCAGGAAAGAAAATTTGGACAACTTCTAACCAGAGAAGAAAACCTATTGACAAATCACTCTCCAAAGACAATGTTTCCGATCTTTATGACACTGCCAACAAGGCCAGCTCTCATCAGACACCTATTGCAGCCACTATTGATGACATGGGATTACAGTCTTCTCCTGCTGTAGAAGCAGGTTGGACAGTACTTGTGTTAGATACATATTTTCTGATCTGTTGGAACTGATGAGCTAAATTTCATCTCAAAGTACTTAAAGAAGCAGCTGATGAATTACGAGCACTTTAAGCTTCAGATTTAACATNAAAAAGGCAAAAAAAAAGTTATCCTTGTTATGACTCAAGAAATAAAAGAGTACAGCAAAACAATCAAAGCAAGCAAATATCTACATTCTTTTTCTATTTCATATGTCTTCTTGATTTTACTTTATGTTGTCTCTTTATCTCTTCACATTGTTGAAATACTTCTATAAATGCACAACACTGCTCTATTTCCCTACTATTTTTATCCAGAGTACTTTAACATGGGAATTGTTTTTTCTTGAATCGCATTTCAAATTCTTTTGGCCTCCAAAATACGTCTTTAAATACAAGCAAACCCTTCTACTTTAATATTTTTCTCAGGACAAAAAAAACCAGCAAAACCCAAAAGCGGTTGTTATGAACTTTGATATCTCCTATGATAGCTCACCTAATTTCATTTTTAATATGGTGCTGGAGTGAGCCAATACGATTATAATTCAACATGAGGTTTTTTCTTGAATCGCATTTCAAATTCTTTTGGCCTCCAAAATACGTCTTTAAATACAAGCAAACCCTTCTACTTTAATATTTTTCTCAGGACAAAAAAAACCAGCAAAACCCAAAAGCGGTTGTTATGAACTTTGATATCTCCTATGATAGCTCACCTAATTTCATTTTTAATGAAAGAGTTTTTATGATCTTCTCACAAGGTTAGTAAATAAGCTATTTGAAGCAGAATACATGCAGTCGTACGAAAAAGAGGGGGTTCCATGACTGAGAAAATAAATTTTCTTTCTGCAATTTCACTTAACTTTCATTTATCATGTTTACATAGACCCATTTCAAATCCAATGAACCCAACAAATCACTGGAGTTCTTGCCAAATAATAAAGACTTATTGTTACTTACCCCAAGATACCTTGCCATGTCAAAACTCTTGAGTTATACTATCAATATTAATTGAAAGATTTTAGATTTATTCCATTTCTTCACCACTTGTAAAGTTGCATACATTTCAGATGTTTCTTAACTGGATTCCAGCAAGGTCATTATGGCTAAAATATTTTCAACTCTTACTTCTTTTCGCAGCAGGCTTCATATTTTTTAATATGCAGATATCTATGCCTCTGCCACCTCCCAAAACCTGAATGATTATCTGGAGTTTCAGTCCTTTAATCCATGAATTGTGAATCAGGAAGCAAGTGCTACTGGATTATATTTGTAAATTGCATGCAACAAAGATGACAAAGAAATCAAATCTATTTTTTTCTCTTCAGTTCAGCTTCAACTTAAATAGGAGAAGGCTATGAAATAAATTTTAAATATAAAAAAAATACATTAATAAAATGCTTAGGACAATAACTATAGAACCTAGTCACTAAAATCCAAAGGTCAGTATTTCATTTTGTCTGTGAAGTTGAAATTCATGCAAATATTGAACAACAGCTTCCTCCCAAAAGCAGATCTTTATTTATTTTTCTGCAACAACAATGCAATAGCTATGTTCTGTAGTTATTTTAACAATAGCTTCATTCAGTGATCTGTGTGTTCTTTCTAATTAATTATTTAAGTATTCTGTCAGGTGCTGCAGTTAAGTCTTAATTATTTTGTAAATGGATGCACAGAAAGGTAGTTCAAATGACATGATCACATCAAAATGCAGTAGCGGTACAATCAGAAAGCAAAGTCATGCTTGTATGTCCAGGCAGGTTTTCTGACCTCCCGTCACTGGAACATTGAACTGTAAAGAAAATTTTT
>WAAB01008995.1:399531-422316 GCA_013389865.1 Piaya cayana | reverse complement strand
GCAGAGACTCCCTACCTTCCAGCAGATGGACACTTCCACCCAGCTTATTGTCATCTGCAAACTTGCTAAGGGTGCACTCAATGCCTTCATCCAGGTCACTAATGAAGACATTGAACAGGGCTGGACCCAGCACTGAGCCCTGGGGAACCCCAGTTGTCACTGACCTCCAGCTGGATTTAACACCATTTACCACCACTCTCTGGGTCCGCCCATCCAACCAGTTTTCCATATAGCATCCTGGAAAACATCCTCTCAAAGATAAATGAAAGGTAAAAGAATGCATCTGTTCTGTTCCTATGAAAACTACCTCATAGTTTCAAAAAATACACACGAACTTTGCAATTTTCATATGTTGGCCTGTTCACAGTTAAAATGGAGGCTACTTTGGTAAAAAGTTACAATTCCAACTGTGACAAAACACTAGGGAAGGAAAGTTGATTATAAAATTGATATAATGATCATACCTAGACATCATATTTAGTAAGTTATATCTTAGTTAACGGATTCATGACCTCAACTTCTGACTCCCTTTTTCAGTAATTATGACTGGTTTTTTACACAGCACATACAGTTGACCAGCTGCTTCTAAATGGATGTGTCATTGACTGGCATGTCAGCTCACTGGCTTGTTTCTCTGATATTTTGTTCCATTTTTCCCTCCTTCTCTACTGGAATACAATTTTTCATAAATACTTGGCTACCAAGAATAAATTCTTGGTTCATTCAGCCCACTCTTTTCCTGCAGACTTTTTGTTGCACCACATGGAGCAGTGTTGGAATAGAAAAAGAAAGTCATTAAACAATGAAGAAAACCCACAGAGTTACAACTTGAAGCAAAATATATTTTACAAATTCTTGATGCTTTTTATGACAGCACAGTTAGTCACCAATTTGCTGTGTTGGTGTGATGGTATGCAAAAACACAAGGACAGAGTGATATTTTCTCTCTTCACCGACTGAAAGGCAAAAAGGAAACCCCCTGGGCAAAATGTCCCTAATAAACACAGTGTTGACATTAAAATATGACAAGATGACAGGCACCATGGTGCAGAAAACTTGAATCACTCTTACTGCATGAGACATGATGAAGGTAATGTATGAATAATCCAGACAAGGTTATGCTAGATAAAACACCTTAATTCATCCTTGTCAGTTTGTGTATAACATGCATATTCAATTCTAGCTTCTTAAAAGTTGTAATTTGGATCCATTGAAAATCTGCTAGATCAATTGGATCCATTACAGGGAGGTACATAATCAGTAATTTATCTAATATGTAAACATTTTCTTCACAGATGAAGCCAATTCAGTACACAACTTGTGCTTCTTACAGAACTTGTTGATCAATATTTTATTAGAATTTTTCCACATTTTAATCTGAAGACTCAAAAAGTAATTACTTATCATATCTGCAATGTTTCAACCTCTTCTTTGTTTTTTTTTAATTTTGAAACATATCTGTAATAACTGTAAACTTTTATCTTGGGAGCCTTTTTATTTTAAAATAAGAAAAAAAATCAGATGGAAAGGTCATGAACAAGGTATTTCCCAAATATCACTATTTATCTCCCTTGTAATATATTCTATCAATTTTACTTTGATGTAGTGACAATGATGTTCAGATGCTTTACATACTGAAATATGCAGCAAAGAGAAAATAAAAAGTATATTTGTAGTGAAAAGTACCATAAGGAAAAGCAAGGAAACAAGAAAAGGGTAGCTATGCAGAGAAGTCATATATATGCTTTTCTTAGCGATAACCATTGTACTTATGGTGGACATCTGGTGGAAATCTTATGGAAATGCAATGTCTCTTCTTTAAAAAAGGCAAAATGTGATAAAGTGACTATACATCCACCAAATATTTCTTTGGTTGATAATTTAGTTTCTGACGGGGGAATGACCAAGTACCACCTGATAGTTTGCTGTCCCAAACTGTAATAATATTTTTACATATTCCTGCTGACATTCATCAAGAAATATTTGAAGTTTAGTATCCTAGGAATAAAGAAACAGAAGTCAAGTTTTCTTTGCTTGACAAAGAAGCCCTGATGTGTACTAATATTCAAAAATCAAGTCTCTTACTCCAAACATCTCCACTACATTTATCATGCAAAAGGCTACCCTTTTTGCTTCTCCATTGAGGCAGAGACTCAATTAAAAAAAAAGAATGTTAGAAAAACAACATCCTTTGAGAAGTTTAGCACTATATTATTTTCCTTCAGTTTAAACAAACCACACTTATCTCTCACTTGACCAGCAGGTTGCTATAAAACTAAATTAAACCAGGCAGGGGTTTCTTAGTTCTTGTCTATCTTGTGATAATGCAGATAAGCCCTAAAGGCTGTATTGTGACATCCATTTAATTTAACCCTTTCTCTCCTGCCATTGTTCCATTCTGGACTAGTGTTAAATGTCCATTAGATCTAAAGACCCATATTATGGATAAAAAAATACAACATACAGTATATCTGTCCCTGTTGTTTGGATTCACATCTTCTTTCTCTCTTCTTCACTCCTCAGAAAAATCCATGCTCAGAAAGTAATAAACAGCTTGTTACGATTTGGGACTAGGGGAAGTACTAACAGGATAACCATTGTTTAGCAGCTTGGAGGATACGCAAGATGACAGCTGTCTAGCTAAAACAACATATTAGGGGGGCTTGTTGCTAAAGGTGTTTCTGGTGGGCAGGACAAGTCATCTGGATCTGTGATAAGAGCAAACAATACTGACAAAAATGACAAGGATCCAAAGGACATGGAAACAGATGGAAGCTAAAAGAAGCTAAAGATAACTGCCCACATCCCTGGGACAATCTTTCACAGGAAGAAAAAAGGAAGAGGTCTCTTCTCAAACTCATTATAATAAGAGGCGGAGAAAGGTTATGAATATGTATAGGCATTTTTTGAATATGTAACAGTTTACTGTATAAAGCCAAGATGATTTGCCACGATAGGTATGCACGTTGTTTTGGAGAAATGATTCTCCCATGCGTCTCAGCGCTAAATAAACATACCTACTTTATAACTTTATAAGTTATGGAGTCTTGATTCCGTGTGTCAGTTTAACAGTTTTAACCAGACCTTTCAGAACCTCTTTCCTAGCTTCTCTTGTTACAAAAGGCCTTTCCCATTTAGAGTGTAAAAGAAAATCTGTGCTCTTTTGTGCATGTTCCTTCAGTGCAAAAGCTGTTAAGAAGTCCATAGTATATGCCTGGAAAGCATCCACTGAATAAAATAGTCCAAACATAAATGTGTTCACTTTGAGCAGAAATGCCATCCTAGCCCTGAAAAGATGTTCCAGAGGAAACTTTGGTTGAAACCAGCATCATTAATTTTCACAGTATTAATGGTTTGTAACAAAACCCTTTTCACAGCTGTCATTATTGAAAATAAATGCAGAATGAGATTTTAAGGCAATTGCAGAGGGAGAATGAGTAATAGGTGAACCCACAGAAGTTAAGCTGTCCCAGCTGTAAAAAAAAAGAGAAATCTGAAAACTTGACAAAGCCCTTTAAGTGTTTCTGAAATATGTCCATGCTGGCACATTTAGCTGGGGTAATGATCACTCTCTTCAATGTGTCCTTTCCAATTCACAGAAATCTTTCAAGTCTCTGTTTAAAAGAGACCAGTCTATTTGCATGACCTCCCTGGTGTAGATTGCTCCAGGCCTCAACTCTTAATTTTTGTGTCCATAGCTTCCAATGTTATGGTTTATGAAGTCATATCAGCCCCTAAGAAAGAAATGAAGGGCTCAGTGTTACAAGGTCTATGTGGCAAACCCTTTACATGTTGTTGGATTTCTGTGACCTGACTTCATTTAGAACAGTTAGATTTCCTGTGATAGAGAGGAAGGTCTGAGGATGCTTTAGCCCCTCTACAGGCATCATTGGTGTGGAGAGGGTGCAGCCTGTGCTCAGTGTCCTGAGTTAAGAGGGGATAAGCTGCAGCATTCAGCCTCCAACTATACTCATTGAGGCACTAAGAACTGTTTTCCCTGGAGGGATCTGCATTTGCATTTAGTCATTTACCTTCAATACACTGTAGATAACCTTCTCAAACTGTTGAAGGTGTAAATCTAGAAGTGTTTTGGCATAAGAATGATTGAAAATTAATTATGCTGTTTGAAACAGACTCCAGAGAACGCTCTGCCATCATCACAGTAGGAATACTTTCCTCTGAAATTAATATTCTTAAATGCAGGATATAAAAATCTGTGACCAGCAAATATTAATGTGGAACCTATTATATAACTAAGCCTCTGTGCCTTCCATGATGCACCATAGAAATCAGACCTTTCTTCTGAAAAAATAAGATAAAGTTTATGAAAGATTATTCTTGGTGTTGGGTTGTATTTGGCTTCAGTGACTTCAAGTAGTTGTCTCCAACATTTCCAGTTTTCGAACTGCCACCTGAGAGTGTCTCAGAAGTTTCTATTTGCTTAAAATCAATTCACTTCTGAGTTTTTCCCAGGATCAAACATTTAATTTGTCATCTGCAGTATGAGCCTTATTTTGATGGTTAAATAGAATTCTGTGTGATGGGCCTAGAGTACTAATAGACATGTCTGTCTATATCCACATCAGTCTGCAAAATAAATATTGCTTGAGGATGCCAGGTTTTTGTAGACAATATCGGCCTTTCACTTTTGCCTCTTTATTTCCATTTGTGCCTGAAATTAGCAATGACACACCAAAAGGCTGTTTCATTTCTTGTTAGCAGAAAGGCAACAAGAACATAATTAAGAATCAGTAACCTGGATAATCTTCCTTTCAAGTGGGATCTGCCTACAACAGTGAACTCATTTTCCCAGTATGGACTGATGGTACGTGCTTGCAAAGGCAGTTAACCTATGTTTCCATGCACAGCTGAGTGAGGCCAGGAGATCATTGTCACCAAAACACAGGTCTTCCTTTCTCCACATGTATTTTAGCTCTATTTTGTAGTAACCCCTCCTTTTCACTTGCTCCAGAACACACTGGAGCTTTCCTGAAGCTGATTCATATCACAGAGTAGAAAAAGAAGACTTTTATATATATATAATTTCTGCAGGCTTTATGAATTTAATTAATTCACACTGGAGCCACAAATGTTGCAAAGCATGCAGTGGCAACAGGCAGTTAGAAGTGCAAAGGAAAAAGGAGGGAGAAAGAGGATGGAGTGGGATTGTCATACATCAGCTGGGATGAACAGTGGGATCTACTAACCCTGACCCAGGGAATCTCCTTAAAAAGTCATGCTGAGGCTACATGAGGCATGCAACCAGAAAATTAAGTTTTACCTAAACCTCTATTTCACTGACAAAAATAAAGGAAGAAAAGGCTGGACTATGGCAGGGTAAAATTGAAATACAGAAGAACCACCTTCAAGGTTTTTTGGGTGGCTGGGTATTAGGGGATGTGGGAGTTGTAGATGAATGCTGATAAAAATTACAGACCAAAAAAGACTTTTAGAGGTTGCCTAAAATTATTTCTATGCTTTCTGTATGTTCCTATTATGTTTGATTTTAGGAAATTATGTGGAACTACGTCAATCCTTCAGACATATTCAGAGACACCTACTAAACCTAGGCACTATTTTAAGTTCCAACTGTTATGTTAAACCACATGTGTATTTGAGAAGTAATATATCACTCCAATAATGATCTCACAAAATGAAAAGCTAGAGGTTCAGCCTCCTCTTCTGAGAAATTCTTCATAAATAAACAGAATTAAGACAGGGTGATTTTGGTCCATCGATACAAAATGTGCTGAACAATAAAGTGCATGATCCAACATGCCAGATTAGTGTACAATACACTGTCATCTGAAATCACCCAATATCACTCAACACAGGTTTCAACTCAATTTTTGTCCCCAAGAGATTCACTTTCCCAGCAGTTAATGAATAGGTAACTGCCATATTTGGAACACTTTGAAGAAATCTATGTAGTTTAGATTATATTCTCTTTCCAGAAAAGACATCATAATGGTAAGACAGTAGAATTTTTGTTTTTCTAAAGAGATGTTGTCATGAATAGGGAAAAAAACGTGAATGTATTTTATTTATAGTCATTTAATTTGTAAATGTTATAAAAATATATATTTGTTTTGAGGAAATATAGCTCCTATGTCTAAAAACATATTGAAAAAAATGTTTTTCCAACACAAGGTTACCTCATTTAGTGCCTTATTTGCAATATCAAACCTAAATTAGGCTTTTTTCTGTGCTCAGTTTGTGAAGTAGCTGAGTAATAGTTTTCTGGCACTGAATTTCCATATGAGTATGAAAAGCATACAAGTGTGCTCAAGCAGATTAAGTAGAGCATATGCTGGTTTGTTTATTCTTTTCCTGTGCTGGGAGCTTACCACATTCACACCACTATATGAATGTATGTTTTTAGTAGCAGTTAATAGAAGCATATTTGCCTTAAAGGTAAAAGACCTCCTCCTTCCTCTTTAATTTCCTAATGAAACACTAAGCATTTGGAGGGGAGTGTGTCTTAGTCCTGCCAAGAAAACAGTATGACTTCTGCTGAAGTACTTGGAAGTAACAGTATTCCAGACTAATCCAAACCAAACCAATCCAAATTCACCATCTTTTAGTGGATCCTGAGAAAATGTTGTCATCTCCAGTATGTCCAGGTCTTGTAAGAATAAATCTCTTCAAAAAGCCTGTTAGTCATAGGTTGAATCCCACTTACTAGGAACCTACTGAATGTTTTCATGTCTTAGGCACTTAGGTATCACATAATGATTGCACTAGGCCTAAGGTAGCTGAAGTAGGTCTTGGACAAAATAATGCTAGGATGGGAAGAAAGTTACAAAATCATAGAATTATTTAGATTTTAAAAAAACCTTTATCATAGAGTCCAACCACAAACCTAATACTGTAAAGTCCACCACTAAACCATGCCTTTAAGCACCACATCTACACATCTTTTAAATACCTCCAGGGCACAGCTTTTCATCCATTCTTCCCCAAGCCTGTAGTATGGGGTTGTTGTGACCCAAGTGCAGGACCTGGCACTTAGCCTTGTTGAACCTCATAAAACTGCCCTCAGCCTATCAAGTTAACCTGTCCAGATCCCTCTGTAGAGCCTTCCTTCCCTCAAGAAAACCAACATTCCCACCCAGCTTGATGTCATCTGCAACTTATGGAGAGTGTATTCAATCCCCTCATCAAGAACATTGATGAGGATATTAAACAGCACCAGACCAAACCCTGAGATCTGAGGGACACCACTTGTGATCAGCCACCAGATGAATTTGTCTCCTCTCACCACAACTCTCTGTGCCTGGCCATCCAGCCAGTTTTTCATCCAGTGAAAAGTATACCTGTTCAAACCATGAGCAATCAGATTCTCCAGGAGATTGCCATGAGAAGCAGTATCAAAGCTTTTCCTGAAGTCTATGTAAACTATACCCACAGCCTTTCCCTCATCCATGAAGTGGGTTACCCTGTTATAAAGGAAGATCAGGTTAGTCATGCAGGACCTGTCTTTCCTAAATCCATGTTTACTGGCCTTGATCACTTGTTTGTCCTGTACATAGTGCATGATGTCTCTCAAGATGATCTGCTGCATAAGCTTTTCCATCACTAAGGTCAGAATTACAGGCTTGTAGTTACTGATATCCTCCTTCCAGCCATTTTTGTAGGCAGGTGCCAAATTTGCTATTTTCCAGTGAAGTAAGTCCTCTGATTATTGATTGAAAGTGGCTTGGCAAGCAATCCTGCCAGGACTGTCATCAACCTCAGGTAGATCCCATCTGGCCCAATAGACTTGTGTGTCTCTAACTGGTGTAGTAGATCACTAACCATTTCCCCTTGTATTCTGGGGTTTTCTTTCTGGTCCCTGTCCCTGTCTTCTAACTCAAGCGGCTGGGTACCCAGAGTACAATTGGTCTTACTATTACAGACTAAGGCAAACAAGCATGGAGTACTTCAGTCTTTTTGTTGTCCTTTTTCACTATGTTTCACCCTGCATCCAGTAAAGGATGGAAAGTCTCCTTAGCCCTCCTTCTGTTGCTGATTGTGATTGTTTCGGTCCCCTCCCAGCCTGCTCAGCAGCTACATGTGGGCATTTGTTATCCCAGTTCCCACACACACAGGGAAAGGGGAAAGGGAAATGAGGAAGAGTGTCTTGTGTGCTGGAAACTAAAATTAAATATCTTTAATGAAACAATAATTAAAAGCAAAAATTATACTAATAAGTAAAAATTTAAAAATATAGAAATATTCAAAATTGAACCTCCAATGACTATATATCACCACTGATGCCGCAGGGCAGGCACAGGGAAAAATCCCAGGTTGGATTCAGTGGCAACTGGGAGCTAGATTCAGGAACTGGATTTGGAAAGACACAGGTTGGGACCAGGGGGGCAGAAGGATGGAGGAAGTCCTCACTAGACACCAGTCATTGAAGAAGAGAGCTTGATCCTTATGCTTCCTCAATTTTGTAGTGAGTATGAAGTATATGGAATGAAATACTCTGTTGGTCAGTTTTCACTCTCCTCTCCTGTTCTCTCTTGTCCCAATCCAATATCGGGGAGGGTTCTTAAATGATCCCAAGAGTCCAAGATTAAGGCACAAAAGAGGCATACAATCTTGTGAACTTTATTTTCTGGAACAACTGATAACAGCAATAGGACAGAGAGGAAAAGAAAGGAAAAGTTAAATTCCCTAAGCAAGAAGATGGTAGAGATGGCACTAATTACCACCACCACGAATCCAGTGATGTCCTATCAGATCAGTCTCAGTAAAGGCGATGATGCTCCAAGTTCCAGGAAGACACCAGGGGGGGCACACACAGCAACACACACAGGGTCAAGTCCACCGAACAACGAAGCAACTGAGCATCCCAAGCCCATCAAGCAATGAAGAAGCAAAAGGCCCCCCTATTTATCGCCCCAGTCCCCATGTTTCCCTGAACAGTCTGCCCATTTCCAGGAAGACATTGTCCTCCATGCATGCATGCCCAAATGTTCATGGTGGTCAGCTTGGTAGTCACCACTTCAGGTGGATGTCGTGGTTTTTCCATTGGGTGCCCACAGTTCGTCTCTGTGGTTGGCAGCTCTTACGAGATCAGATCTTCATTGCAATAACAGTCTCTTACAAGATCGTTGTGGTTGACAGCTATGTTGAGCCAAAGCAGTGCGATAATCGTCTCTTACATCTCCTCTCTGAAGGTCACTGTTTCACCCTTTTGACTTAGGGCATTCCACCAACTCAGAGATAGCCATGGTTTCTATAGAAACAAGTATAAGCAATGGCCTTTCTGCAAACCATTGCCCCATTACTTTGGTGATAACTATAAATATTAAGTGTTATCACTACTAGAGACAGACATTGTCTGAAAAACATGTTCTTACATTTCAGAAAATAAAGCTATTTAGAAGAGGCTTAGCTGAATATTTAAAAAATTGCGTCTGCTTTAGAACCAGCTACAACACTGATGTATTTATAGAAACATTTTTATTTATTTTTATATTATTTCTGTAAAAGACAATAGAAGTAATATGGAAAAAAGGAAAAGAGCTAGGGAGCACTCTTTTGACTTCCCTGCCTTCCCTCATGCACATGAGTACTGATGCAATGCTGGAAAATGAAGAAATGGGGAATACTGTCCTGCTTACTCCTACCTTTTTCTCTAAACTGTCTCACAAAAAAAAAAAAAAAGTAAAAGCTTAATCAAAGCCACCAGCATGTACTAGTTTGAATTAATGAAAGGTCTGTATCTGAAGTGTAGTATTTAGAGAACATTAAACAGGCATGCAGGCGTTATAATATAGTGGAAGTATTTCACTTAGTTCACTTCAAAAGATGCTTATTTGAGGATTCAATTAACTTTAACTAATACACTTTAAATTCCGATCTTACATTAGTTTGACTACCAGGTAGACAAGCCCTTACTTGACCACAAAAGCCTTTAATATCTTTTTTCTGCAATGGTTGTGATATTACATAAAAGGTGACAACAGGCCACAGAAACATGCATGGCATTGTCTAAAGCATTTTACATTTCATAGAAGTGAGAGGGTTGTCCATTAACTGTCCAGGACTGATTGGGTAACTGCAATGCATCTTGATACTCAAATATACACAGATACCTGCTGCAGGTAGTGATTCCTCACCAGTACATGTTCTTACTCTTGTATGAAATGTGTATGGTTGTGTCCTGCTATCCTTAGCCAGTCTCATGTTTTCCTCAAAGAGCTTTCTATATGATATGCCCTTGATGCTGCTTCACACCACCACTGCCCTTGGATCTCCACAGATCCTTCTGTTGTCTTTAGCCCTATAACATTCATAATTACCTCAATATTCCTGTCACAATCTATGACCCACCAATAGTCCTCCAGTATCTGCTGCTGCTTAAAAGCATCTTTATGTCCTCAGGCCTTCAAATGCTTAGTTCACAGATGAGTATTTAATGTACTACATAAACTGTTGAGATAAATGGCAAATGACAGATAAAATGTTGAAAACAACATGCTACTTCAACACTTTATATTTCATCAGTTTTTTATTTCAACATTTTACACTTAAAGTGTGAAAATTATAGGCTTTATCAAGGGCATTTATCTTTGAGTAATGTTAGCATGCAGAGTTGTGATATAAAACATCCATATTACTTGCACTTTAAACATGCTGAATTTTCAATGCACAATTTAAAAAAATTGCCCAGCCCTGTTTACTTTCATGATCTTTTTTCACCAAAGATGCATTGTGAATATTTGTAGAGTCAGCCAGCAACCAGAGGTCCTTCCTTCTCTTAAAATAAACAGCAATACTAACTGACTTAAGCAGAATTGGTGACTGCTAAGTACAAGACTGCTTTATGCAATGAAAGGCTGGAAGAAGACCTAGAGCAGTGATTCAAAGCATAAGAACTGAATAAGGTATTTTCAGCAAACTAGTCAATGCTAAAGTTCTTTTGTGATTGTTAATTCATAGCATTAGTATTGCAATAGTACCAGACAAGGATCTGGGCTGTCATCTCAGGCATCATGAGTGAGAAAGATTTCAAACATAAACAACTAAAACAAAACAAAAAAATTACAATTTTTAATATTTGCTGTTGCTAATTGTTTCTTTAAGTGCCCTGGTAGGGTGGGGCACAAAAGTGGTGAATGACTTTGTTGTGTTATGTTAATGAAGTAATTTGGGGATGGGGGCAGGAGTTTTCAGGCTAGCAACAATGTTATGTGAGATGGGCAGTTGCCAAAAAAGGCTTGTTGCAATGGCAGAAGTGACCAATCAATGTTTACCTGATGTTTTGGTCTGCTTGGACTATATAAGCAGCGAGTTGACCCTGAATAAAGAACTTCATCTGAAATCATATTGATTTGTTTGTGAAGTTCCTTAGCCCCCGCCGCAATATTTTACTGACCAGTTTGTCATTTATTTCCGTTTACAAATATCAGAAGAACATGGTCCATGAACAATATATGAACTGTGTTTGCTATTTCTATATACTAATCACTACTAGTCCTGAGTACAAAGCCATCTGAATCATCTGTTTTTACTGCAGTTTGCCCAAGAGCATAAGTATAATTGCTGCCTGGCAGTCTGTTAGAAGAAGATGCAATAACCTCTAATGGGAATCACTGCTGTTACTGAACAAGCCCTGACTTGCTCATAAGAAGGTTTCTTCAGAAATGTTAGATAAATCTAATTGATCCTCCCAACACAATTATGCCCATCCCTCTCTTTCAGTGTCTATTAAGGAAAAACTTTGATTGCACCTTTGGAATGGTGCAGGAAGACAAAGGATGTGGTAGAGTTGTCTTAAGGAAGTAAAGAACTTGAAAGCATGATGAATTTCCTCTGCGACATTCTTTATTTGCCAAACAAAACTTTTATTTAAGGTTTATATTTACTGTACAATAATACTACTAATTTGTTTTGTGTAGCTGAATTAATTTCAGAGTGTTTCAAATATTTAATAATTCTATTTGCACCAATGTGCAAAAGGATTAAATCTTCTTTTGCACTACTGTGTTTCTTAGTATTGAACAACAGTGGTATATTCCAAGGATCATATTTTCAGGGTGCATTGTCAAAGGTATTGTTAATAATTTTGTACAGCTAAACCATCTTCCTACAAGTTCTTGACATAAACACATAACACAAATGAGCTTAACTGCATGGGGTCATTCAGGTTCCCACAGTGCTGTGTAGACAGCACATTCTACAGAATTCTGTATAACATCTGTCAGCAGAAACAAAGCTTTACATATTACTGTGAACAGTGGGAGCTGAGACACATATACATTCAATGTAACATATTTGCAACTAATTTTATCAAAAATAACCTAGTTTTTTGAACGCAGTATCTAAGCACAGAATTTCACCTTGTAGTGAATTATTTTTAGTACACTGCAGCAAAAGTAAATATATATTTCTAAGGTAACCATTAACTTGTAACTGTAGAACCGTATGGGTAATCACTTCATAAAACAGCTTGTGATACCTTTTTTCCCCCCTAAAAGTTAAAAAATGCCAGCTTTTTCCTGCAAAGACTTTAATTTGAGATTTTGCTTATCTTCTGTAATCACCTTGAGCAAAGCAAGGAACTGTAGTCTCTAGATTGCTTTTAGTTGCGTATCAGTTATCATAGATACACAATAAGTCTGACTTTTCTCTTAGCAGTGAAAAAAAAACACCAAACAGTTTAAAAATGTTTATGTAATATATATGGTATTGAGCCCGGCTAAGGAAGAGTTAATTTTCTTCATATCAGATCACATGGGGCTCTGGTTTAGATTTTCAGCAAAAACAATACTGATAGCACACTAATGTTCTAACTTCTGCTGATTGATGCTTGCAGAGTGTCAAACCGTTTTCTTTTTTGCACTCTGGTCTACTAAGTGAATATACTGGGTGATTATTGAATAGGTTGGGAGAGGATACAACAGAGCAGAAAACCTGAATTAATCAAAGAGATATTGCATCCCACATAATGCCATGTTTAGCAATGGAAGGAAAAATAGTGAGACTTAGGAGGATTAGTCATGCTTTGCTCAGTGAATCAAAGACGTGATTCAATTAGTGGAGTGTAGCAGGCATTTTATTGCGGCGCCGGGAGCATGGGGGATCCTTCCGCCATACATGCTCACCGACCCTTTGTCTCTTGCGGTTTTTATGCAATGGTTACATTAATATTCATTAGATGATGCAATGTGCCTATACATATGCATGACCTGTCCCCGTCTCGTATGGAAATTAGGTCTCCTCCCCCCCGCGCTTGCGCAGTTATGTTGAGGAGTGGTCGGCAGGGGTCTTTTTGTTGAATCTTCATCTCAGCTTCCTCATCCTCTTCGTGACCGCGGAGTGACCTCTGGAGCTTGCGCATGCTCAGTACCCTCCTAGCCCTTGTCCAAACCGCAAGCCCGGTTTTGGTCGGTTTTGGAAGGCTTGGGCAATTATCTCGTCCATTGCAAAAGACTTGGGCCTCTTCCTTATCTTACAAGGTCCTTCCTTATCACCATATACGGCTATGCATTCCTGCTGAGCTAACGAACTAGCTAAATTAGGCTAAAGGTTAAGCACAAAGCACTAGTTAGTGAGCATGTTATTCTTCTAAAGCTAGAGTTAATATTAGATATAGGGAACTAATTTTATTTTGGCCTTTTCACTGCATCATCAGGAACCGGCTGGGCATTATTCTACTCATTTGAGGTGCTGAGTGGTTTACTGCATCAGTTTTTTTTGTTTGGATTTCTTGTCTCTTCTTCCACTTACCCTTCTGTTACTTATTCTTGTTATTGTTACTATTATTGTTGTTGTTGCTGTCACTACTATTGTTGCTACTTGCTGTTACTACTATTGTTGCTCCTTGCTGTTTTGTTTATGTTGTTATATTGACCCTCAAGTTTTCTTTCCTTTATTTTCCCTTTAATTTTTTCATGAAGGGCATGATGGGAAGTCTGAAAGAGGCTGTGTGGTGTTTAGCTGCCTACTGGCCTTATCCTACAACACATACACATGCATAAATCTATGCATTTTCATTAAAGTTCAGTATTTTTTTCCTCATAGAGTCCTGAGTAAAAATAGATAACTTTGAAATTCAGTTTCATACTACACCCCTCAGCCTTTCTGAAATATCCAAAGAAATATTTTTGTCTTTACAGTAGATTCCTGAAAGGATCCATGTTAAAAATTTTCTTTTTCCCNTTTAGTTGCGTATCAGTTATCATAGATACACAATAAGTCTGACTTTTCTCTTAGCAGTGAAAAAAAACCACCAATCAGTTTAAAAAATGTTTATGTAATATATATTGTATTGAGCCCGGCTAAGGAAGAGTTAATTTTCTTCATATCAGATCACATGGGGCTCTGGTTTAGATTTTCAGCAAAAACAATACTGATAGCACACTAATGTTCTAACTTCTGCTGATTGATGCTTGCAGAGTGTCAAACCGTTTTCTTTTTTGCACTCTGGTCTACTAAGTGAATATACTGGGTGATTATTGAATAGGTTGGGAGAGGATACAACAGAGCAGATAACCTGAATTAATCAAAGAGATATTGCATCCCACATAATGCCATGTTACTTCTGTTACTTATTCTTGTTATTGTTACTATTGTTGTTGCTGTCACTACTATTGTTGCTACTTGCTGTTACTACTATTGTTGCTCCTTGCTGTTTTGTTTATGTTGTTATATTGACCCTCAAGTTTTCTTTCCTTTATTTTCCCTTTAATTTTTTCATGAAGGGCATGATGGGAAGTCTGAAAGAGGCTGTGTGGTGTTTAGCTGCCTACTGGCCTTATCCTACAACACATACACATGCATAAATCTATGCATTTTCATTAAAGTTCAGTATTTTTTTCTCATAGAGTCCTGAGTAAAAATAGATAACTTTGAAATTCAGTTTCATACTACACCCCTCAGCCTTTCTGAAATATCCAAAGAAATATTTTTGTCTTTACAGTAGATTCCTGAAAGGATCCATGTTAAAAATTTTCTTTTTCCCTAACTGCTCCCCAAAAACATTAGCATTGGCACAAAAGGAGTTGCCACTAATTGCAAGACAGTAACAGTGGTCTGGAGTAAGGTGAAGTGGGTATTTTTAAGCCAGTTGTATTGCAAAGAACAAAACTTCTAAGCATCCTCTATAAACCTTTGATGGTTTCTTTCCTGTGCAGCAGTACATAGGCATTTGGAATGGATCAACCCCTCATGGTGTCAAGGCCTCTGCAAATAAATATCCCCAAAATTATTTTAGCCTGACCAGACATTTCAGTCTAAAAGTTGGAGGGGAGGGCAAAGAATAGAGAAGTGATTTAGGTCATGAGGGTAAGTGACTAATAGATCTGGGATAGAAGTTCAATTAGCCTCGTGACATCTTGTCCATTCATATACCATGAACTACTAGGAGACCTCCTCTTTCTTGAACTTCCAGAGCACATTTTTATGGTATTCAGCATCCCAAAAGACTGAAGGTCAAGTAACTTCTTCAGGTCAAGATGCTGTACATGGAATACAGAAAGTATTATGAGATGGGTGGCAACATTCAATGAGCAAGCCAAGCACTGTGGCTGAGTGGATTTGGGAAAGCTTTAGCTACGATGCTTGAGTTTAAAGATGATTGTAACGACTCTGTTGTGCTATGCTAATGAGGAAGCTGGATGTTGGAGGCGGGAAATGCAACCTGGCAACATGGTTATGTGGTTGGGCTGTGACTAATGAATACCTGTTACTAGGACAGAATTGACCAATCAATGTTTGGCGATCTTGGGATATAAAAGAGCCAGTAAGCTCAAAATAAAGTGGCTTCATCTGCAATAATATTGATTGTTGTTGTGTTGTCCAATTTCTTCCATCCTTACAATTATGATCTTTTCATAACTCTCAAATACATACTCTTGTGGTTTTGTTGGGGTTTTTTAATTATTATTACATATCTCTGTTGAATCAGAAATCCTTGGAAGAAAGAAAGTAAAATTACATTCTCTTCACCATTATTTTATAAGATTGTTCTGCATTGTGAGTTATTCTACGTTTTGAGCAAATCAGTAAAGAAAAGCAGGTTTTAAATAATCCAAAAAATATATTGTTATGTGTACTAATGATTGATGCATGGAAAGTTTGAAACTAATGATTCTGCAAAGAGAAAGTTTAAGAAAAAAATGCTGTTAAGAAACTGAACTGTATTTTTTTCATTGGTCATCTGAAACAAAAATGTGCCAGACTGCTGTTGGAAACCATGAGGTTTTGTTTGGAAGACTATAAATTGCTTTTCTTTCAAAAGCATCTAATCTTTGTAAATTTGTGCAGTGATAGAAGAATATGAGAAGTTTGAAATGAATACATGTAATCAACAAATAGAATTTTAAAACATTGAATTAAATCTCAGATTTCTGTTATTCTCGAACTCCATATTTGGCAGACCATTTTTCTTCTCAGAAAATGCCAAAAAGTTTATATCCAAAATACTTTCTCTGTCATCCAGTAATTTGACTTTTTTCTCCTTCCTGTTTAGAAATGCTTCATGTGGCAGAACTAGGAAAATGCAATTTAAGCAACAAAACAGAAAAAAAGGCTGGGCAATAAAAGCAGACATGCAGTGAAGCACACATCAGGTTCAAATGATTCTGAATAAACCATCTGTAAAAGTACACCTGTTTATTTACAGATAATCTACAATAAAATGAATAAAAACATGCAAAAATAATTAAGAGATCCCATTACATTTTGGCACAAAGCAAGCAGTATTTTTAAAATAAGATTACACATTGAATAATAGGACCTTAAAGGGGGTTGCTCTGCAATACTTGTAGTCAAGGGAGTATGTCAACCAAATACTTATGCAGATTTGAAATAAAATTAATTGATTGTAGGGGACTTAGTTGTCTTTGATCTTTGTAATTGTTCCTTGCTGATGTCCTTGTGAACTGCACAAGTGTATCAAGATGTCTACAGACTCAGCTGGTTTGCAAAGTTCTTCATACATAGTGGTTTTCAGTTTAACTTGGTTATGCTTTAGGGTAAGTATTCCACACCTTCCAGAATGTATGTAGCAAGTTTCAAAGTAGTATTTTGTAATTTTAAATAATATATGAGTTTGAAAGAGGGGAAAGTGTTCATTTCCAGTACTGTGAGTGTGTTTCTTTCTGATAAGTGAGTGAGAAGACTGAAATATCATTAGATGCTGCCAGTACAAAATGGCATATCTCCATGCACAGTCTCTGACAAAAAGAATGTGCTTTTTTTTTATTTGCACTGATAAATTTGTAATGGCAGGTATGTGTTCTGAATTTAATAGTTCTCCCCTTATTCTATGCAGGAAGGTTTACATTATTGAACTCCAGGCAGCTGAAGCAATACTTATGCTGATAATATATATTCCTTCACATATGGCAACAAGATTCTGTGTATCATTTCTGAAGAGTGGTGGGGAAGATTAAGGGGGGAAACAGCATAAAGCAATATTTAAAGGAGGACTTTGTCAATGTCTGGCTATTTTAAGCTTTAGACTTTTCTTATAGGAATGATTTGTGATGTCATGGATAGTTCTTACACTAACATTAATCAGAAAATACTCAGTTGTGTGTCAAACAGGACCAAAAACAATGCAGAGATGATCAGATAGATGCTCAGGTACCAGTCTTCCAGCAGCAAAAGTGCAAAATCACAGAAGGACTGAGGACAATTCCATCTGAGGAGGAAGCAAAACGAAGTTGCTCCATACAGAGGGTGAAATACTGCAACTCAGAAGAGTGGGGAGAAAAGCACCTAATAGATGTTGATACACCTGAGGGACTAACACTGTTATACACATCCATTAGATTACCTGCTTGTTACATCTTTGTAACATCTTAAAAGTTACATCTTCCTTTCAATACATTCAATTGCTTTCTTTCATCTTCTTATACCATTTTCCCCTCATCTTCTTCATGTGGAAACTTTTCACTTAATACCCACCACCTTTCAAACTGCTCTCATGCCAAATCCCTCAATTGTTTCTCTCATTTGAAGTAACTGCTTCCAGCTCAGAGAGTAATGCTGTCTGGGAGTGCACAAATTTGCTCTGTTTGCACTTTGAAAAGTAAGGGGGTTTCAGTTTATAATTTCATCACTTTCTGTGAGGAACTTCTTTTATTCTCATCCTGAAGGGAACCTTGACATTTGTCAAGTTTCCTCTGTGCATATAGGACTTTTACATACTTTTTGCCTTCACAGATGTCACATAACACTTGCCTTTCCTATTGCTTCTTTTTCATGTTGCAGCCACTTCATCTTCTTGGCATTTATTATGAGTCAAAGTTGACCAGCCAATCTTCTAAGGTTAATTATTAATTTGATTCATCATTAATTCAAGCTTTTTTTTTTCCCCATCTGTGTGATGTCATCTGTTAGTTAAGGACCTTAACTGTAGATCATCCTCAGTCATGGCCTTTACCTGATTTATCATTCTTACTGTCTAGTTTTAAGAATATGATGAAAAGCTGTAGTGATTCTAAGCTTCCTTATATTATACAAAGTTTTGACTAGTTCAGTTTTTCACTATTTTTTTGCAACATTGAGAGTCTTTAGGCACAACCTTCATAACTGCAATTATCTTATCTGAATGCCATGTGATATTGTAGCTTTCTGCACTGCTTCCTAACAAGCTGAAACAAGAGTCAACAAAAATTACAAACATCTTAACTGGGCTTCTCACTTTCTGCATAAGCCAGCAGAGCATTCATGCCATCAGTGCAGCTTCAGTCTAGGTTGAAGTTGCCCTGCCTGTCATTCCCTTTTACTCTTTAAAATGGCTTCTACTTGCAAATTATCTCTCTCACCATGATTTTCCTGATTTGTATTTCAGCAGAAACTTTTTATCAATCAGTTAAACTACTTCATATTTCTTCTTAACCTGTGTATACTTCCATCACAACTGACTGCAGATTTGAAAAGCTCCCAAAATTTTGTTTAACATCAGATTTTTCAGTAGCCAATGTCTTTCCTCTCATCTTAACCATTTAGTACATTATTTCAGTTTTTGTATTCCTGGTCTCTTTAAGGTATTGATGTTTCTCTCCAAAATTTTTATCAGATTATTTTGGGGATATCTTCATTCCTTGCAATGATGTCTTCATACTTTCAGCTTCCCCTAGAACTCAGATTTCTTTTCACATCTTAATCTTTCTAAAGCTTATCTAATTATTTCTGTGTTTAAGTGTTCAAATAACTCTCTTTTTTGCATTTAGTTTTGCTTCCCTGAATATTTCCTGTCCAGTCTGTAATGAGATTTCTTCATCTACACAAATTAATGGACTGAAAAACTGCCTAATGTCACCTTGATTGGCTTCCTCACAGAACTTTCCTTTCATCAAAATTAAATTTGGCTTCAACTACAAGCATTTTTGGAGTCTCAGATTTAATTTTTTTTCTTTACTTAATCCTCTTTTTCAGAGGCCTTTCAAGAATGCAGGTATTTTCTACTCTCCTGGTTTTAACAGTCAATGCCTTTATTAACAATAAAGGGCTCTCCATTTTAGTCTGGATAAGTGGTGAATTCCATAAAACCTTCTGAGGTCTTTATGAGAAATACACCTGCAGCCTATAGTTAAACTCCATTCCAAGGCAATTCTGAATTTTGCCTTGGTCAAAATGAGAAAAGGTTGTGACTGAACAGATGCGATAATGTTACCATTACTTACCCTGGTTTTAGTATTTTTTTCAAGCAAAAATAACATATTTTCCCTTTTGAGAACTATCCACTGCCTGAACTGACATATCATCCTTTCTTCTGTTGAAACAACACCCTGACAATCCATAAGGGAGGGACCATTGAAATAATTAGTTACCAATTTGTGAGAATTCTTCTTGTAATATGATTATTTCATCATTAAAATAATTATGTTTTTAAAATGATTAGCCTTCACAGTCATAATTTAAAAGTAAATTACATTTATTATTCTCAAATTTCTGTTCAGTTTTGTTTCATGTAATGAGTGAGTTACTATCAGATATTTGGCAGACTGCAATGCAAATTAAGATTTTTAGCCTATAGAAATATATATTAACATTTCCCAACTTAAAAATGCATGTGTGAAAATTATAGTCAATTATATTCTGTTGTGAATTGCAGAATGAAAGCTGAAAATCCTGTTCTGTTTTTTGTTTATTATATCAAACAATGATGCAATTCCTTCATTGTGTGGCATAAAAGATGTGTTAATGTTTGAAGACCACAGAGTCCATAAGGTTTAGTCTGCAGTCTTATGTTCAGAGAGGTTTGTAAATCGATTCACCACTAGATGCTGTAACTTTTGTGGATTGAAGATAAATTGCTGAATTCCAAGAGAAAACAACACAAAGAAAACCATTAGACCTGACAATTCATAAACAAAGTAAAGAACATTATTCACTCTTTGTTCTTCTAAAATAGTACCCAGTTTTCAAACACTAAAAAGGATGCTCACATAAATCATTGCAATTATTTAGTCAAAATGCGTTTGTTTATGAACAAATGCACCAAAAGAAAAAAAGCTTGGTTTCTTTATAAGAAGTAAGGAAAAGGAGGAGAGGCAGGAGAAACCTTCATTGCATTCCCAACAGCTATGTTAATAGATATAGCTTTGTTGTCTGCCTTTTTTTTTATTATCTCAATCTTGCTGACCTATTTCTTCACTGAAAAAAATAAAGTGTCTGAAGAACATTGAATGCTTGTAGGTCAGAGGTTCCCAGCATCTGTGCACCATGGTAACAGTCTCAGGAGATTTTCAACCAGGAAGAGTTTTTACAATTCTCATGAAAACCGTAGGGTTACTGGAGGCAAGGAGGATTTGGGTTTGGTTTGAGGGTTTTTTGTTACTATATGCATTCATCTTCAGCCTTTGTAAATTTGTGATTCCCTGTATAACTTGCCTGCCCATTCTCAGAAAATAAAATATTTTTTACTTTTCTTTCTGTGACATTAAAAATGCATTGTAATGAATAAAATAGTAGGGCTGTGTATAAAACTAAAGCTTCTGCATCCCTTTTAAATGTTTGTTCTTTAGTAGAGATTCTCTGAGGGAAACTTATTGAAAGGATGAACAGTAATTTAATTTTTTATCATAAGCATTAGTGGCAAATAAAGGACAAAAGTACTTTGCAGGGCTGAAGAAAGGGAAAAGATATTTATCATGGGAAAATACTGCATCCAGGCTGAGTCTCTGGCAGTGCACATTCTTTTTCTGTTCAAAGAGAGGCAATAAGGAGATTAATATTCAGGGTCTAGAAACATGTCCTATTTAGGCTGTAAGCAGCACATACTGAAGTAACTTACCATGAAAGTTCACTTAAAAAAAGTGCACAGTAAATACATGAAAGCTTTTGTGAGAAAATAGGTTACTGAGAAATCATTTTTGAGTTCTCAAAAGAAATTCAGTAACTACTGTCTCTCCCCAAGAATATGCAAGATGAATGTTAAAATTGATAACATGTCCAGACATCAATTCCTACATACCAGTATTTCTGATGTAGGTAAGACCTGCACATTGTGGAAGACATCCTATAGAAACTTCCAAGAACTTGGCAGATGTTCACAGATTTGAAATATCATGCCACATCACTGCAATTTCATAGGGAAAAACTAAGTGCTGCTGTAAGCAGAAGCAATTATTTAGGTTAATGGAAGTTTAGCCATGTATGGAATTCTTCAGTTCAGGGACCATTTGTGATGTTCTTAATCATTCATGCACAACTTTTTCTGATATAAGTGTAAACTTGTACATAGCAAGGAATAGGTCTTTGTATACTGCCAAACAACAGGAAAGAAAGATTGCAGCAATAGTGTTCATCCCCATTCCTGAAAGAAACTTTTAATCAATATAGTGAAAGTCTAAAATATATAGCAAACCTATTTCATATTTCATTTTCTTTGCATATATCTCATGGATTGCCATCCTTTAAAAAAAACAAGAGACAGTTTGGTTTCAATAGGTGAAGTGGATTTATTGCAGCATACACTACCACTCCATCTCCGTATCACAAGGGCTAACCCAGTTTGTATTTTTTTGCATAAAAGGTGGATAAGCTTTTCCTTCAGAATTATCTCAGGTTAAGCCCAAAGACGTTTTGATAATTTGCTGAGCAACACAGAATTAAGCACGAATACCTAAGAATATATCATAGTACAGTAAATAGATAAAATGCTGGAGTTTCTGGAGTAACTTTTAAAAAAACTCCACCTTCATTGTGAATTACTAGCAATTGTCACGTACTATATCAGTTTCTCCCAGTTCTAGTACGTGCATAACCCTCTGTCTCTCTCTCTCTTTCTTGCAATGCACAGGAACATAACTGAGAGAAAAAATAATTTTCCTGCTATAAATTGTAATATTTCTTATTCCTGACACTGTACCCCAAAAACATTGCTAGAAATTTGCCAAAACTTGGTGATTCTAAAATAAGTTAGTGTCTTGTACATAACACCCTGAGGAGAGGGAACAAAGTCCCAGGAGAAATCCTTCATCTAGAGAACCTGAAACAATGATGCTAGCTATGAACAATATTCCGTGTAATGATAATTTCTATATGAACTGTTTCCAATACCCAGGCTAATTTCTTTTGAAAATCACAGAATCACAAGTTGGAAAGGACTTCCAGGATCATTGAGTCCAACCATTCCTATCAATCACTAAAACATGTCCCTGAGTACCTCATCCACACATCTTTTAAATATCTTCAGGGATGGTGACTCAACCACCTCTCTGGGCAGCCTGTTCCAGTGCCCAATGACCCTTTCCATGATTTTTTTTTTACTAATGTCCAGCTTGAACCTCACCTGGCAGAGCTTGAGGCCATTTCCCCTTGTCCTGTCCC